>JANTPZ010137702.1:0-74454 GCA_025593235.1 Vachellia pachyceras
GATTTGACTAAGGTGTGACCCTTCATTTGATTCCTTTTATATTCCTTCCTTAACCTTTTGTGCATTTTGTCTGGTTTTGAAGAGATATCTTCAAGAGACGATCTTGATGTGGAAAGACAATAAAAATTTTGTTGTGCTGGCCGTTAATATATTACATACAACAACTATTTAAACTTCCCAAAGATCAGGTTGTTGTTATTATTACATGAAGTGGTTTTACTTTTAACTTGTTCTTTTTGTTTCCTAGTTTTATTCTCAATTGCAATTTACACCATCATGGTCATTAGGGTGAGAAACTATTGAACACTCTTGGGGGGATGTTCTCCAAGTCATGGAAGCCGAAGAAGACAAGAAACATTCATGGCCCTGTCATTATATCACCAGGTTTTCTTTCTAAGCTTTTTATGCCTAACTTCTTTCAGTTTATCCCAATATCCAGATAGCTCAATCAATATATATATAATCTTATTTTTCTTAACAGATAATTTATCCAAAAAAAGTGAGGAGAATATGGATAGGAGGGAAAGGTTAGGCTTAGCAGCTCCGTCTAAAGGAAAATCAGCTGCAAAGGCGCTTCCTGGTGATGCAGCAACTGCATATCAGAAAGTTGATGTATGTTTTTATGAGTTTTTCTTTTGGTTAATTCTATGAAATGTTCATGAAGAAGAATTATTTTATTGGGATTGGTATTTCATGAAGTTGTTAAATTCAGGCTGAGAAGGAAAAACAAGATGAGGCACTTTCAGATCTGAGCAATATCTTGGTGGATTTGAAGAGTATGGCAGTTGACATGGGATCTGAAATAGACAGGTTAAATTTGCTATTATTGTTGCAAGGAAGCATTACATGAAAATAAAAAATAATTATTATATCACAATGACATGGTTATTTAAGTATTTTATCTGAATTCATTATCATCCTATTCTTACACAATCAATACGTATGAGAATGAGAATTTAATCATGGTATTTATATTGAAAAAATGGAATAGTTTTCTTATTTCCTTTATTTTTTAAAAAATATTCTTGAAGGTTTATTTTCTATTTGGTAATTTGCAGGCAAAATAAAGCTATGGATCATCTCAATTTGGATGTGGATGAAATGAACTCGCGAGTTAAAGGTGCCAATCAACGCGCACGAAAATTAATAGGTTAAAAGTGCTGTTATCATTTTTATTGTGCTTTCTTTGTTTTGAATTATAGGGAAAAATGTATATTTCATTATGCATGTAATCAACTGTAATATGAAATTTGATGAATAAAATAAAGTAGTTCCAAAATAACCTGAAAACGTGTATGTACAATGTTCTTCAAATGGGTTAGAGAGAGATTAACACGTTTTGTTTGTTCCATCATGACTCATCTTGTATGTACATTGAAACCTCAGTTTGACAACAAAAAGAAAGGACCAGAATTATACATATTACATATTAATACAGATCCCATAAGGATTATGAACATCCCAAATAGTGAGAAAGATTGCCTATATATTAAGAGAAGTCGTCAACTACATCATATTGCGGCTCAGGGCCAAAATCAGAAAATAGCAGTAGAGCACAGTATCAGTCTGAACTTTGAACATGTATGCCTTATTTGGGCGGGAGAAAACTGCACATAATGGTGGGGCCATCTTCACCTTTCCTCAGTCTTCACGAGAGTCCAATCATTTTGTGTCTGAGACTTCTTTCTTTTATGAGTAATGAAACCAATGGTGTAGCCTGTAATGGCCCCAATCAGCAACACACTAACTCCCTCCACATACCGAGACAAACTGGATTTCACAACCTCATGACCTTCTTTTACACCACTGACGCCGCTAGTGTTGCCAGTGTCATGGACAACTTCTCCAGGTGCCAAAATTTCCACCAGATCATGCCCCTTGCCGTCGTGGTTTCCTACATAGGAAAGCACAAGTTTCTCCCTTGTTGCAACCAGTCTAGTGTACCCGAACTCACCTCCTCGGTACATAGAATGTTTTGGCTGTGGAAAGATTGGCATGTCTGGGTGGTTTTCTCTAGGCTGCCAGATTGGTTGCCAGTCCTGCCCTGCCATACCAATTACAACATGAACAGTACCATTTTCCCCTTTCTGACCGCTTCTGATACAAGTGAAATTATTCAGTGTACAAAACCTCTCATATCTGTGAACATGTCCCCAGAGAGCAAGGGTGACATTGTTTTTCACTAATAAAGGTTCCAAGTGCTCAAGCATCTGTCTCCTCAATGGAGCGTCTCTATTTTCATTGCTTGTTGTGTACATGGGACGGTGCCCTTGGACAACAACAAAAGGAGTTTTGCTCCTATTGACTGATTCCAAATCATGCTTTAGAAAGTTGTGCTGGTTGCTCCCAGGAAGGAAATTAGTCTCTGTTGAGATGTACACAAAATGTACTACTCCCATGTCAAATGAGTAGTAAAGATTTCGAGTTGCTGGTGCTTCGGTTCCTGTGGGTTCTGAAGAGTTTCCAGGCATGTTGAACCTTAAACTGTAGGGCACCCCACACTCACCACCCCCATCTTTTCCATAAGCTGCCCAGTCAGGTTTCCATGGCTGTAAAGGCCAGTCATACTCATGATTACCAATGCAAACATGGTAGGCCACTTTGGATGCAACAGGTTCGATTTGAGCAAAAAAATTGTCCCAAAGCCACAGATAACCTCTTGCATAGCTTATGTCTCCAATGTGTGAGACAAAGGCAGTCTTGTCACCAAGAGCTTCAATATCTCGTAGGATCCACTTCATCGTTGATATGCTTTCATCTTGTGTTCGCACAAATGTCGAGTATGGCGTAGCAGTTCCCATGTCACCAAAGAGAAAAGCTACTGTCTCATCAGAGTCATTATTTCTCGACACAAAGCTGTGTGTTATGCTCCAACCTCCACTATCACTTCCAACCTAATACAGAAAAGAATGAGATCAAGAGTGATCAGATAGTCGTGACATATAGAACAATTCCCTGAAGACAACTATGGTTAAGAAGTAAAACTTGAACAGATCAAATAAAACATTAAGCCGATTGAATTTTCCTAAACATATAATTAGCGTCAGGTTCAACAAAGCAATTTTCAGAATCAGGAAGGCCTTCAAAATGTGAAATTTACGTAGAGAAATTAAAAGGATACAAGTTAATTCCCCGATCAACAGATACAGGAATAAAAAAGCAAACACCAAATCTTATCATGTTCAACGCGCATAGGAAACCGGAATCAGATTCAAAACAGTCCAAATTTTGTTTGAACATCATATATAACAAATGCGCGAATAATTAGCGGTGCTTCTGCGTAACAATTCTCTTCCAGATTAAAGACCCACTTCATAATATACACAATACCTGATAATAATATCTCACTCCTTTCTTCAAATTCATCATAACCCCATCGTGAATATACCCAGGATCCCTCCAACCGGTCGTCTGGTTGGCCGGAGGGTCGCACATGTGTTCCTTTTCGTACCTCCACACGCGAGCCAACGCTACACCGTTCAGTTTATCCTCACTCTCCCCGTACTTCACGTACGTCTCTTTCGCATTCCCTGTAATGAACATGACCCGCATCTCATCGTCGTTATCCGTGAATGCCAGATGGATCTGTTCCGGGCCCCGACCCGATGCAAATGCGAGCTCCTGTGAGGAAGCCAACAAGTGCTTTGTGCCCGGCAAGGGGTTGTGGTCGTGGTCCTGGCGCCTTGGGTTGATCTCGGAGCGTGACCAACGGAAGATCCGGAAAGAGTAGTTGGATCGAAGATTGACGAGGGGGAGGGAAATCGAACCCGACCCAGATCGCCATGTGGGTGATCTGGTGAGGAAAACGTAGCCGATGAAGTGGTCGTTGCGAGAATCAGGAGGAGAATATATGCCAAGCCAGTCAAGATCGGAAGGAGAATCAATGCCGGACCACCGGATTTGAACGGAATCGCCGGACTTAGAGAGGACGGTCGGGGTAATAGAGATGGAAACGTTGGACTCGGTGGAGGGGTTGATGAAGAGACAGAAGATAAAGAAGATAGTGAGGGGAATCATGATCATAAATCGATGAGGAACATTATTTGCTCATCGGTCTCCACAAACAAATCTTTAGGCATAAGTACGATCGGAGTTCTGAGACTGGTTTTTAAGGAAACTTCGGTGGCTACGCTACGAACTTCGAGAAAATCTGACGAGAGTACTGTTATCTAAGAAGAATCTTCCAGCAGAATTTTGAGCTGCAAATTGAAACTTCTATCCTGCCAAAATGTCAAATGTACTAGTTTTACAACAACGTTTAGTGTCTGTTTTAGAATTACGTTGAGTGGAAAAATTTCGAGATATAATACAAATTTTAAGATGGTTTTACAGATTTCGAGATATTTTTTATAGATTTTGAGATGGTTTTGTCTTGACTTACGTGTACCGTTAAAGAAACGGTATTTTCAACTTAAAAAATCACTTCCAAATTTTAGCGTTCGGTAACTTTTTATTTTAAAATACATTTTAAATAAAAAAAATTATTTTTGACAGAATAAATACACTTTGAATCCAGTGTTTATCCAAATATAAAATACATTCTACCAAGATGCACTCTGAATATTCCTCAAAATTTTTTCAAACGGGGACAATAGTGTCAGGCAATCTCTCATTTTTCTCTTTCTTAAGTTTAGATATAATATTTTATATATTTATTATAATGTTTTGTAAATTAATATGTTGTTATTTTATTTTTATTGTAATTATAAATTATGTAGATAATATTTTTACTTTTAAATTAATAATAATTTTATAAAATGATAAATCTTCTCATGTCCATGTTTTAAATTTTTGCCGATGCTTACCTATCTACTAGTACAGGGAAAACGGGACAGCCCGCACAGGTTGGGCGGGCCAACCCGCCAGCAACCCATTTCCTGGCCCCACCAACATATATATTTTTATTTTAAAAAAATTAAATTTATTTTTGCTTCTTTTTTGCCAATTTTTTTCATAAGATTGTATAGTTATATCATATTAATTAACTTATATGATTCATTATCTACTAATAAATTTTCAATAATGACATGTTTTTCATGTTTTAAAACAAAAATATAAATATTAATATGTTGTTCTAATTTTAAATATAGTATTATAGAAAGTTGATATGGAAAAAATATTATATACTATTTTTGAGTGTATTAAATATTTTTTATCATACTTTAAAAAATATTGAGATGAAAAATATAAAAATATATATAATATATTATTTTTAAATTAAAAAATTTAAAAAAATATAGATGGCAGGTTGGCAGGCCAGCCCGCGGGTTGGGCGTGGTGGGCTAGAACCAATTCGGCCAGCCCGAACCCACCAATGGTTAAAGGGTTGGCGGGTTGGGCCAGCGGGTCCAACTCGTATTACCGGTAATACTATCTACTTAACCGCAAATATGTATAGATAGCATGAACTTCTGCAATGATAGAACATGACTTACATCTACAGCAAATCAAAACTTTCAAGTTGTATTTTTATAGATTCTACCTGTCTTTTAAAATTTCTCTCTCCAATATTTATTTTTCCTCTTTCACATAATTTTCAACGGAAATTAGGACATATGAAGGAAGCTAGAGCATTTTGATTGAGGAATATACAAATGACGTGGTGAATCCATTATGTACAAAAATTTATCTATATCTACAGTATCACTGAAGAGACCGTCTTAAACTATGTTTGGTTCAAAAAAATAGAGAGAGAATTACAACTAGGCCTCAAATAAGAGAAATTTTATTTGAGCAAATTTTATTTGTCATTAACAAATTTTTATAACTTATCAAATATTATTTACAGACCTAATTATTGTTCTCTTTTATAAAAGCCCAATCACACACCACCTTGTATTATTCTTCTTGCAGGGACATGGGCATGGGCACTTGTTTTGTTTAAATTGGATTTAGCGAATGTCTAAAACTGTATTGTTTTGTTTTTATCCAAATCAATTACAATCTTGTTTCCTTGAAATTAAAATGGAAAATCCTTAAAAAGAAGTAGCACATGAATTTTATAATTCTAAAAAGGTCATATAAATATAAAAAATGACAAATTAAGTAGAGGGTAGGAATTTAGGATTTTGAAAGGTTGGCATATTTACAAAATTCCCTTAATTTTCCTAAAAAAAATAGAGAAAAATGCCATCCTCTCCATCAGGCCGAAAGCTCTAGTTTCGGGCACTAGAGCTAGGCCACTGATGGTGGTTTTTGGATCAACATCCTTTTTTTTTTAAATATGGAGCCGAAGAGGTGAAATCCCACCCTATGTTGATTCCCAAAAGGTTTTGTGACCATTTATTATGGTATTTATCATTTCAATAACTCTCTCTACTACTACCAATGTCATTTAGCGACAGAATAATTCATCGCTAAATGGTTATTTTCCATCAAAAAATTTTCATTTAACGACGGAAAATATTGGCGATCCTCATTTTAACGACGGAAAATAGCAATTTAACGACGAATTTTCCGTCGCTAAATGACATTTTTTTGATAATGTACTACATTTAACAAATTTTATATTTGGAAATATTCAACTAATGGGGTGACAATGTGGAAATTCGATACACTCATCAATGTTAATAAGTGAAATCATAATGTTTTAATCATTTACTATACTTATAACACCAATAACAACATTTGTAAAGGTATTTATTATTTCAATAACCCTATCTACCACTACTTTTAACAAGTTTCACATTAGATGAAATTCAATTAATCTGGTGAGGTTTGAGAATTTGATTACACTTGTCAATTTTTACAACTAAAAGTGTAATGATTTCATAATTGATTATAATTGTAACGTGAATAATAATATTTGTAAAGTTATGTACCATTTTAATTAATAACTCTACACAGCTTCTTTTAACAAGTTTCACATTTGGTAAAATTCAATTAATTAGGTGAAAATGTAATAAATTAACGACACTTGTTAAGTTTTATAACTAAGAGTACAATGTATGTTTTAAATAACTGACTACACTTGTAATGAGAATGATAGCATTTGTAAATGCATGTACCACATCCTTACCAATTAGTTGAATTTTTTCAAATGAAAAAATTGTTAAAGACACTTATATAATTAAAAATACTTCAGTCAAAATGTGATATTGCGAAAGGAATATAATTTCAATTTTAAGAAAATCTATACTAATATCAATACAAGAAATAAATTCTAGAATCGTTTCTAGCTCGAGCAGTTTTAATTTTCTCAGCTTCCTTTTTATTTTTTGTCAAAATGTGATTAATTTCATTTCATGAATGCGTATGCAATTAACCAACCTCTTCTACGTGAGTTAATGATATTGGTGGGAGGGGAAAATATCATAAAGAAAGAATAAATGATGGTAGGAGGAAGTTATGGTTATTAATCTGTAAAGTTTGACTAATAAGAAACATCATCGTCATCATGGACCTTTTAATTATCTATATCCCATTACGACATCGTTAATAATTAATTAACACAAATATGGGTCGATAACTTCAATGTATAAAATCAGCATTCATCTTGTCTTATTCATAAATCAATTTTAACGTATTTCACTCAAATTATATTAAAAAATCTTAAATTTTATTAACTCTATCATAATTAAGAACAAGATTAACACAATAATAGATAAATGATAAAGTTGTGTATTCATATGAAAAGTTAATGATATGACTTATAAATAAGATCAAAATAACTTTTTTATGTCAACTTATAAGTAAGACCGAAAAGTATATACATGTGCGTTTTTTGTTTCTCGCCCGGTCTCCGGAGCTTCGCACCGACTAATCCGGACCCGACTCGCGTCGCACACCTGGAAATGGTGGGTGAATCTTCTCCTAACGGTGGCTACTGCATACACAAGGACTCAAATTCGAGACTTTACTTAAGCTGGAACAAGCCGCTTACCACTTGATCCAACCAATTACTGTTGGTATGTGTGTTTGTTAAATCAAAAGCATATAATGAAAGCAATCCATGAGAACTCGACCCAGAAAAATTCATGAGAAAGTATCAAATCTTCGTGTGTGACTTTGATCCACTGATCAAAAGCCAATCACGTTATGTTAATGCTTCTCATTTTAGGAATAGTTGTGTGAGTATGCAAGGATTACGGTGGGATGGGACTTGTGAATACAGAATAATTCTAAATCTACTGTGAATATAAAATGCACTTACCTTTTTTTTAAGAATAATAAAAGTATATATATTCACTTAGAATATTTATTTATGTTTATCATTAAATTATATATCAGTTTAAAAATTAAATAAATTAGTTTTAAAAAATAATAAATATAATTATTTTAAAATAATATATTTAACTTCTTTAATTTTTTAAAACAAATAATTTAACTATTATATTTAGAAGCATGTAAGTAGACACGAATTGATACAAATATTTTTTTACTATATTTTTTTCTACACTTAACACTTCTTTTTCTTTGAGAAAAAAGCATGACGAGCTACCCTCCTATAAATAAATAGAGTTCATAAAATTGTTGAACTTAAGTGGCATGACGAGCTACCATCCTAGAAATAAGCATCACAAAATTCAAATTTAGTCTAATTTAAATTTTGATCCATCAAACTTAAAACCAAGAGTTGAGGGGTAAAACAGATCAACTTTTTATCATATCATAAGAAGTAATATTTTAAATAAAATAAAACTTGAAGTACTAAATTTACTAATTTTAAATTTGAAGGATTAAAATTAAAATTAATGTAAATTTAAGATATCAAAAACTATACTAAGCCAAATAACATGGACGCCTGTGAAGCTGTAAAGAGGTTGAGGATCAAAAGGGCTCTTTTGCCTCAAGGTATATAACTTCTTAAGGAAAGAGCAATATGAACGTAGTTTATTTGAATAGCAATTCAATTTTCAAAATTTTCTAATATAGATAGATTTAAAATATTGGTGTTGTGTGATTGCTGGATTCTCTTCAACGATATTTACATTCAATCTTATTAGTATAAGTGTTAGTTGAATTTTTTCTAAAAGATTAAATATGCTAATTAATTGATATATTTATCATTTTTTTAAACTAATTTATATAATTTATAAATTATATATACTCTAATAACATACATAAATATTTCATAATATATGTTATAATTAAGTAATTTATTTATCAATTTTAATTTATCAAAAAAAATTAATTAACTCTTATATTAAAAATTGGATGTAGTATTATTTAATTTTCATGTATGTCAGTTTGAGATAGAAATCAACTTAAAGCAAACCAACAAAGCTGGTTGAATTAGTAAAAAATTGGGCTCGTTTGGGAACATGGTAGAGAAGTACTTTTATATAAGTCGAGGTAAATATATGAAGGAGATTATCTTGTTTTACGAAAAAAAAAACTGTTGAACGTACTCTTAAAGGGTGAATAAGTGTTTCTAAACACTCACGTTATCTTATAACTCACAATTTCATAAGACCATAAAACACAATGCTAATGTAATAATTAATCCTATTTGTTATAAATAGGTAAGTACATTTGTCAGCGTTTTTTAAGTCAGGAAACACATTCTTATACACAAAAATACTGGTAATAAGTAAATTATATATATATATATATATAAAAGTATCGTGCTTTAAATTTACGTCCCCTTCACAAAATAAACTTTTGAAATGGGATTTTCACCCGTGTATCCAATACCAAATAAGGTAGGGGAGTAGAATGTAGAAATATGAAATTACGTGAGGGAAACAAAGAAGTAAAAAAGTGATTAAGAAAGAGAGAGAAGGAAAAGCATGAAATCATCATAAAACCTAAAAATAAATTAAAAAATAGCTGAGAATGCATCCATATAGACTTCGTGACTCATTTGATGAGAGCTGGTGAATAGAGCTGACTCTCTTGTATATAATCTTATTAATTGTGTTCCTCTCTCTGTTTTTAATTTCTCGGCATTGTCTCCACTCGATGTCATGTGTCTCTCGCTTCGCATTAATGCTCTCTCCCTCTACCGTTTTTCTCTTTCCCCTTCTTCTTCTTCTTCACCGATCTTTCATTCACTTTCTCTGCAACTCTGTTCTCCACTGTTTCTGATCATGAAGAGCTCTAAGTCTTCATCATCAACCCCACCTTCTTCTCTTCATCGTCACAGGTTTCTCCTTCTTCTACTTCTTCACCTTCTCTTCTTTTCCTGCTCTGTGAACTGCAGAAATCTCCCATCTTCCACAACCACCCTCCACCACCACCGCCCCAACAGCAACAACCATTACCACCACCTCCTTCATCGTCGCTGTGAAACTTTCTCTAATGAAGCCCCACGTTCTCTGTGCTTCCAGCTTCAAAGAATCCACAAGAGTACAACTTTTCATCCCCTTCCTTCTAATTCCCACAACAATGAGATTGATCCCAGATATGGCGTCGAGAAGAGGTTAGTCCCCACAGGACCAAACCCACTTCACAACTGATCATCCTATAAAGATCGTCACTTTGGCCAAAACCCCATTTGCTTCTTTCTTTTGTCTATCATCTTGCAGTTCTTGAGTTGTTCTCTTTCTTGTTATCTTTTCTGGGTTTTCTGAATTTTATAAATAGATGGCCGAAAAGCTAACCCTTGTTCAAGTTCTTGGATCATCCACCGAGACAGAGAGACGAGACAGTTTTCTGCATCATCATCAATGGCTATGGCAGAGAAAGAGACAATCTTTGGCAGGGATGCCTCCTTATATATATATATATATATATAGAGAGAGAGAGAGAGAGACCTAGGTTGCTTCTGCAGTGGTGATGGGTTTGATTGTATTAAGGTTCATGTGTAATCTTTTTAATTTTCTTGTTCCTTTAGGAATTATAGGCAAATTAGCTGCCATTTCCATGCTTGTTTTTGGGCAGTAAAATCAGCAGAGTGAGAGAGTTAAGGTAGGAAGTTTTGTAGAAGAACAGAGATGAATCTGAAAACAAGCATGGAAATGGGAAAAGTGCTGTTATGGTTCAAGGAGATGATGGTATGAATTGGAATCAAGAGGGTCTCATGAGTTCAATTAATACCACGGAGCCACCTTGTGACTACGACGTTACTATATATAGACATATATATATATATATATTTATGTGTAGCTGCTTCCTCTGCATTATTATTATCAGGTCAGATTTGGCTTTTTATTCATCTTCCTTGTGTCGTGTGTGGATCAGCAACATTTTATTTTATTATATTTTGTTTGTTATAAATTTTATATTCTTCATGTATAGTTCCTTGTTTGAATTGATAAACGTGATGACTTGATATATTTCTTCCATTAGTCCCTCCCTTTATTCATTCATTCATTTTCTTGGGGTGGTTGGTTGGTCATGAATTTCCTTGACCATGATAATATGATACACTAATAATGTTTAATATATGAGTTAATTGACTTTTATTATTTGACAAAAAAAATTAATTGACTTTTATTATGGGATAAAGGAAGTTATGCAGTACTTCAAAGTATTTATATTTATGATTTTTTTTAAACTGATTTTATCTATCTAATTATGTACATGAATAAATATTTTTAATTAGTGTATTTATTTTCATTAATCTTTCAATAAAAGTTAATTGGCTTTTATATTTAGGAGATAATGTAGTATTAATTTCTTTAAATTTTTTTTTAAATGTGTACATCATCATTCCAACAAGTGCAAATGGGGCCTCCCTAATTTCAATATGCAATGTGTTGAGTTCATATCAACGTGGTTTGCAATCTCTACCATATAATATAATTCTTTTTATTGAAATGAAATATGTATTCTACCAACTGTGATGTGACATGTAGTTTCTATCTCTATTATACTACAATCGTTCACATTAGATTTCTACTATATATTTACCAAAAAAAAAAGAAGAAGAAGAAGAAGAGGATCCTTTGATGTATCCGGCGAAAAAAATGGCAGAATGACAAGAAGATAAAGAATCATAGTTAAAAACACGGAGATAGGTACTCTCATCCTTTAAATAAGTGGGAAGGGGTTTGATCCCTACCCTTTGTGAATGGAGCAAACCCATAAATCAGCTATCAACCCCTTAAATGGACATCAGTACAGTGAGAGATTAGTTTAACTTAACACGGGGTGGGGATACCCTAGAATTACCTAGAAAAAGAATCGTAGTTAAAAACCTGGCACATATCTCATCACGTCAGATATAGTAAACTAAATTTTGTATTTATTTTAAAATAAAAGTGCATTTTTGTCTTCTAACATCTTCCTAGAAATATTTCACCTTATTAATGTGTTTGTTTGGCAACGTCTAACTTATACCCAAAAGTACGTTCAACAGTGTTTTTCCGTAAAACGAGATAATCTCCTTTACATATTTGTTTTGGCTTACGTAAAAATATTTTTTAACTGTGTTGCCAAACGGACACAATATTTACATTAATCATAGTTCTCCAATCCATTTCAACATCCATACAAACAACATTTAATTTGCCAACAAGCAACGGCCTGACCTAGCGCCATTAGCCTTTTTCCGGGGAGCTGGACAGAGAGCCTAAGTGACAGTACCCAAATTATATAGTGATTCTGAGTCATATTTGAATATTTCCAAACTCAATTGAAGTAACGATCTTATTCACATAGCATTAAACTTCAGATCTCAGAAGTGTTTGAATTAGTTTATTTTAAATAATTTTACGATGTAAATATACGCATACCATATGAATTTTGTCATGATTTCTTTGAGAATGCTTTTTTAATTGTTATGAATAGTGCCTAATCTAGGCTTCAAACAAATTATATAATCTCTTATTAGCAGTTTTTATTACCAAAAAGAAAATTCATCGACATAAAGAATCGCAAAACCAAATTGTTAATTGAACTAGTTGACGTGTTAATTCATTTGCGTGTAATCAATATAAACATATAAGATATAACTCTTCCACCCAAACTGCGACTCAGATGGCTTATTTCACGGTTTCAAACTCATTTTACTGTTTATAAGTAATTTGTGGCTTGCAACTATAATTTTTGGCCTTCAGACTTGTTAAAATTTGTAAGAGGATCAATCAAAACAGTAAAATGATTTGGTAAAGCCCAATACGAACTTGGTGATCTCTGGCTCTAAGTTAGTAAATTCCAATCCAAACTTGTAAAATTATGTAAGAGGATCATTCAAAAAAATGATCTGAAAAACCTAACACGAACATGATAATTTCTAATACGAAGTTGGTAAATTCCAATTCAGACTTAGTAAAATCTTACAACGGGATCTCACTAACATATGTATATTTAACTTTGTAATATATATATTGAGAAGGGGTCACTAATGCTTTTAACCACCAAATGGTGAAGATTTGAACCCCACCCCCACCACTTGGATTAAAAAATATTTTGGAGCTCCAATGGATCCCACCACTTCTGAAGCTTCAGCTGGCGGTCGGCGGCTGGCCACGGTAACTGAAGTGTTCTTTTGATAAAAATATTGTCTATGGGTATTTTTGTCATTTCATTATAACTAATATCTATTTTAGGATTTTTGAAATTCGAATCACCATTCTATCATTTCCTATTTTTCAAGTGCTCTTTATATGTCACTTTCCCATAAGAATATAGTAATTGAAAATAACATAGTGCCTGTTTGGGAAGCCATTTTCCCAAACGGTGCACGTAAGTCGAGATAAAACCATCTTAAAATCTGTAAAAATCATCTCGAAATTCATAAAAACCATCTTGAAATCCGTAAGACCATCTCGAAATTCTCAAAATGCCTCAAAATCTGCAAAATCCATTTTCTCAACGGAGTTCCCAAACAAGCACTATCATTTTTGGAAATTTCATTTATGGGATACAATTTGATATTTGTAGTTTCAAGTGTTAAGTAAAATGTTTTCAATATAATTACATGTCATTTAGTTATTGAACAATAAAATCTATAATTATTGATTTACCATTAAATGTTAACTTTGTTGCTTCATCATTAACGGTTAACTTTGTTGTTTCATCATTAACGGTTAACTTTGTTGTAACATGACGTTGGTATCAATTATGTAAATACATTGTATTTGACAATGAGTAAAATGTGATATTTTTTTTAAAATATGAAACATAACGATGCCTCCGGCGAGTAAATTTTAGTTTATATATGAACTCTTAACTTTCTAATTATACTAATGCACGAGCACTATGGAGATCTCCAACTTGATGCTGTGTTCCCTGAAGCTCAACTTCAATTAATTAACCCATACTTAATTGTAATCCCACTACTTTTCTTTCTCTATCATCAAACCTGAATCACAGATTCAACCTCCCGGAATCCAAACGTAACGAGAAAAATCCCATTGATCTCAATATTTGATTGAGCCATTGATGAGGGACTGCGAATTCCGAATGGCGCGAATACCCTTAACTGCATTATTTCTCATCGTTGTTTCTTCGGTTTTGTCAAACTTCAATCTCGCGCACTGTAAAACCCTCAAGCGTGACGGTAATCACCCTTATCTTTCTTCAATTTAGAGGCGATGGCATTGTCGTTTCCGGATTATAAATTGGAAAATGATTGAAGGATTTGTGTGTTTTGATTTGCGATTTGCAGTGAAAGCTTTGAACGAAATCAAATCCTCTCTCGGATGGAGGGTTGTGTATGCGTGGGTCGGAGATGATCCCTGCGGCGACGGCGATTTGCCGCCCTGGTCCGGAGTCACCTGCTCCACTTTCGGTGATTATCGAGTTGTTACCGAGCTGTGAGCATCATAATATCTAAGTTTTCATGCTCATTTCTTACAGATACTTTTAAATTGTTTTATATCTGTTATTGTCATTCTTCTTTTCTTTAGCCTTAGATATTCTGACGAGTGACGAATTAAAGCCTTTTATCTTTCAATTCCAACTACATCCTCGAATTTGGATATTGAAGAGTGACATTTTGATAATTTTCAAGATGTAGATTGGAGTTTATGTATGGAATTTGATTGATTCTTATCGTTGTATTTGCAGTGAGGTTTATGCGGTTTCGATTGTGGGACCTTTCCCTACTGCAGTAACCAGCCTGTTGGATCTTATACGGCTGTAAGGTTCTTTAAAAAGAATTTAAGAGAGAGCTTAAAGATTTATGTGTATGCTAAAAGCTTTACGTTTTAGTAATTGAATTTGTGATTTCCTTTTGCATTAGGTAGTTAGTGATACAGTACCCAACTGCACAATAAATTATCAATAAAAGTAAATTAATGTGACAATAAATTTTTAAATTGACGAGTGAGTGAGAATGACTGTGTGTGAAAATAAATAAATTGATGCATGAAAAAAATGGACATAAAATCTGAATCACATAAGCAAGCAATTAAAATATAAAATAAGATACCCATAACAAGTTATCAATAAAAGTATAAATCAAGTTAAACTAAAATTTTAATTCAAATATGTCAATCTTTACCTCTATTTAAATCACAAAAAAATTCCTTTTTTTCGTTTTTCATCCCTGGATTATACAGGCTCTCATATTTTATATGAAATTTAGGGTAAGTCATACTGCTGATAGCTTATGAATAATATTGCTTCCTATAAATATATGGACGTTATCTATAGATTCTTTCAAGTTATTTAGAAACAAGGACAGTTCAAAATATGTTGTTACGTTTCAAAATATTTATTAGAGTGCAGAAAATGGATCATGCCACACGCATATTTGATAAAGGGTCTCTTTTCATGATGATGTACCGTGCTTCTTTCGCAAATCTCCCAAATGGAATTAAGATTCACGTGTTAAGATGATGAATTTTAGTGTTCCCAAGCATTGAAGTGCCTATGGATTATGTTGTGGCAGGGACCTACATAATAACAAGTTGACAGGGCCCATTCCTCCGCAAATTGAACGGTTGAAGCGTCTTAAAATACTGTAAATTCATATGATCCTCCCTTGCATCGAATCTGGTCCCTCTCTTCATTTTGATCTAATATTTAATTTTTGAGGTGATGCATTAGGGTGTTGCACTTCCTTATATTAAACTCTCTCGGTGAATAATTGACATGGTTTAGCAATCTAGTCAAGACCTTTAATTCAATAGTTTTTGTACATTCATCAAGAGAATCTCTTGTTAAAGCAATTGTTGATCTTCCGATGACTTTGGTTCATGACGACCAACCTTAGTTTCCTTCCAGAAATTTGAGGTGGAACAAACTACAGGATGAAATTCCTCCAGAGATTGGTCAGCTCAAGAGTTTAACACATCTGTAAATAACCTACTTGACAACCTATAGCTCTCTGCCTTTTCAACTTCCATTTTTCATTTATACTTACAATCAAGATATTATATACGTTTGCAGATACCTGAGCTTCAATAATTTCAAGGGAGAAATTCCTAAGGAGCTTGCTAATCTTCCTGAGCTTCGCTACCTTTATCTTCACCAAAACCGTTTAAGTGGAAGAATTCCACCAGAATTGGGCTCCCTTGCAAACCTTCGACACCTGTAAACATGAAACCTAATTAAGCATATATTATTTTGAAATAAACTCTGTGATGTCTCACACTGATTATGTTTGCAGGGATGTTGGTAACAATCATTTGGTTGGTACCATAAGGGAACTCATTCGAATTGAAGGCTGCTTTCCAGCACTTCGCAACCTGTAAGCTATTTCTTTCTTGATGGTGAACATGCACTGAATCCACTCATGCTGACTTTACCCACGCATAAGTCTTTCTTCTCGTGAGTTATCTGAATAACCCCCCTTTTGATATTCAGATATCTGAATAATAATTATATTACTGGAGGTATACCTGCAAACCTTGCAAACCTGTCTAGTCTTGAAATCTTGTGAGTATTGTCTTTCACTCTTCTCTTTATCGCTTCGTCCTTCTATGTTCTTCTCTCACGAAAGTTTTGCTTCTCATACTATCTGGTTTGCTATTTATTATGGAAGGAATTTCTAAATATGGGCATTAGTAGTTTATCGAGCTGTTAGGCGGAGTTAAGCTAAAATTAGGAAATTACAAACTGCAACTATATTCAAATGCTCAAGAAATGCGCAAATCCTAAGAATACTTTAAATATCATAAAGGAAGATTCCAATAGTTTAGGAGAAATATCGAGTAATAGTTTGGTGCTCCAAGGCTATAAACCATGGACACTGGGAAAGGGAGATTGTGCCTATGTTTATCATGCCAGACTTCATATTAGGAAGGATATGACATTAGGCGGTACTATTTTATGATGACGAATTCATGTCAATGTCCATATACTTCCCTAACATCGATTGAACTCAATGTTGCAGTCTGATCATTCAGCCAGTAGTATTTCTTGGAAAGAATTTTCCTCTAAATTTGTTTGTTGGAGACAGGTACTTGTCCTACAACAAAATGTCAGGAGCTGTACCTTCTAGCCTCGCTAAGATTTCTAAGTTGACATACTTGTAAGTTTCTCTTCCGACTTGACTAATTTATAGATGTGCTGATTGCTTGTTGAAGCATACTTTCAGTATAGAGTAGCAGAATTGCATGTAAATGAAAATGAACGACATTGTCTTTTCTTGAAATAGCAGAATTTAAACTTTTGAATAAAAATATCCCTAGCAATGAATTTTGTTCATTTTGGCAAAAAAGAACAAAAAAAATGATTCAGTCTTAATGCGCTCCCATGAGCTTCCATACTTGGGTTCAAATTTTCTTCCTCAGGTGGCAATTGGAAAAGCGAAGTGAGGGTCCAAGTTCCAGATATATTGTGTGTGTGTGTGTGTGTACCGGTAGGAAATGTGTTTGTCATCACTGTAGGTTAATGGAGATTTAAGTTTTTTTTTTAATATTGATTTCAGGTACGTAGATCATAACCAGTTTTCAGGCAGGATTCCGAATGCCTTTTATAAGCATCCATTCTTGAAAGAAATGTGAGCTTTATAAACCTCCAGAAATAGGGAACCACTCGTTGTCATCTTTGTCAACGAACTGAGTAATCATTTGCTCTTTCCTCTGTAGGTACATTGAAGGCAACGCATTTCGGGCTGATGTCAGCCCTATTGGTATTCACAAAGTTCTTGAAGTTTCCGATACAGATTTCCTTGTTTAACCAGCTCAGTATTATACTCCCCTATCCCCCCCCCCAGTGGAGTTGCTTGTTTAGACTGAAACAATGGTTCGTCTTAATAATCTCAAAGAATTAGCCAGATAGGTCATTCAATTTTGTATAAATCTGATTTACCTGAATAACTTTAACTGTTCATCTTGATCTCATAGTTGTCAGTAATATGGGGACAAAATGCTTCTGCTGATATGTGTGTCTGATGCACAAGCTTATTCAATGAATAAAGTAGCAAAGGTGCTTTCTGTGTCTCCTCCTTTCTGTCTGAACAGATCTACCTGTGACGACCTTTTTGGGTAAATTGCAGCATAACTAATCATGGAAACCAATGGTTTGCGTATTTTTAATTCAGGGCGTCTGAGAATATTCATAGGGTAACTTGAACGAAAATCTGACGTCCTTTTACTAGAGGACTCAATTTAACATTCTTCGAAACTTGAACTGATAAATCTGGATTGCAAAATGTGGTTAAAAAAGTCAAATAATAAGATCCTCTGCACTGAAAGGTAAGTTTCTAGAGAGAATACAATCCCTGTCTTCTCCCAAAAGGCACTAGAGTTCCAAAACAGACAGTTCATGCAAAGTATATCCAACCTTGCTTGCCCCAGGTTTCTTCTCCTTCAAACAAACACACCACCATGTGGAATAGATAAGATATTGCTCACAAAAAGGGAACCCCTCAAAACAGACATCTCATGGAAAATTTGATGAATCAGATAAGGTATGTCAACATGACCTTTACCTTGGAAATATCATAACATGTTCTAGCAGCCATGTGAGTGCTTACATATATGTATGAATAAAGAAACGTCTTCAAATGGACAGAGGCTTTGCATGCATGCGTTCTTTAGTTACATAATTTTACTATGCTATGAAGATTGGTTTGCATTTATGTGATCAAACTTTACAAGAGGCCAGGTGTCTGAACTGACAATGAATTGAAGTTATTTTGCTTTAAGGAAATTAGAGTTCATAATTATCAAAACGATGTGAACGAAGTACAAATTTTCTGAGTGACTATAGTCAAGTTAATCTTGAACCCTTTCCTTAGGTCGATATTTACTGGTGCAGAGGAAGCGAACAGAGCTGATTTGAGTGGCATCAGGGATCAGAAAATACGCTCACAGAAAGGTGAGGCACTTTATTCTCTCGATAGTTATAATTAGCTGTATTAACCAGGAATGGCTGCTAATAAACAAAAAGAAGAAAGTTTTCTTTTTCAGCAACTGACTTTCCCAGATGGCAGGACAAAAAGCAAACATTCTTTGTCACATTAAAATGGTTTATGGATGATGATGAATACAGAGTGAAACACATAATAAGAATGTTTTTCTTTTCCTACCATTCGTATGCATTATCAAGTTTGTGTGGCAACTTTTTCAGAGAAGGTCCAGAATTGGTTCCCGAGGCAGTTTGTGAGAACAATGACTGATGAATATGATCCTGTAGAGATGGAACACGCTACTGCAATTGCAGCCACCGCATTCGCCATAACCTCACAATATTTCTCTGAACAGAAGAATAATGAAGGAGGCCCTGAGAGTTTATTGACCAAGACTAAAAGCAAACTTGGTGGTTTATCCAGGACGCTCTCAGGTAATTCATCCAGAAAACTATAGTTATGATTTTCATCCTTACGGAAGAGATTTAAAATGCTAACGAATTGATTTTACTTCACATGCAGGTTCATTTAAATCTTCAGATGGCCTATTCAACAAGGGGACAATATTTCCAGTCACGGATGAGAAAAAACCAGAAAAGACCCTCACCCCAGTATCATCAATGAGGAAAACTTCAACTTCTAGTGACCGATTCGAAAGGGACGATAAAAAACCTGAGGTCCCACCGCCAACAAAGACTGTATCTTTTGGTCAGTCGAACTTGAAGAAAACAGAAGAACCAAAACCTGCTCCACCAATCAGGTCCGCATCTTCAAGGCTAACACCTCTGCCACCTCCCCCTCCGCCGCCGCCACAAGTGAGGAATAATTCCATAAAGCCTGGCCCTCCAAAACCACCCACTCCACCACCAACAAGAGTGAATACCAATGAAAAGAAAGCAGCTGCTTGGGAGAGAGAACAGCTTGAAACGATAAAAGAAAAGTACATGCATGGCTGCACTGTTACTTTGCATGCACTTAATATTGATTGGCAATCTCTTCATTCAAACATTGCATGCCCTTCTTAATTTTGCTAATGAAAACTGCATCTCAGGTATGAGAAGTTGAAGGAGACAATAAACTCCTGGGAAAGCAAGAAGAAGGCCAAAGCCAGACGCAAGTTGGAGAAGAAAGAGGTTCCTTCCACTCATCCATTCTTTTTTGTGCTTTGATTAAAATTAGAAACTCAGTCCATTGTGTGCTCAAAAAAAGCTTTTGGAAACAGATGACCAGTTCCGAGAAAGAAAGGCGAAAAGCTTACACGAAATTCCAGAGTGATATGGAATATATTAATGGCATTGTAAGGGCTGCAAGTGCTGAAGCAGAAGAAAGACGAAAGAATGAAGAGCATAAAGTTAGAGAAAAGGCAAGAGTAATCAGAACAACCGGCAAGCTTCCAGGGACATGCCCCTGCTTCTAAGATCACCTATTATATGTAGCATCACTGGGTTTGAGGAAAAAGAAGTTACCTGTAAATATATCTTTGATTATTTAATTTACAAATTGTTAACTAACATCTGTTATGAAATGACATGTCTTCTGATAATTTTTACCGTTCTATACAAGGAAAGAAAAGCAAGTGAACCCAAAAAAAGAGAAATTGTAACATATGATAACATGTACTTTGAAATTTTACAAGTGTAGACATATACCGAGCTGCATATGATAGAATTTACATAGTGAATCAAAGCGTTTCTCTGGTATATCACAAAAAACTGATGGGTTAAATTTTTGAGATAGTGTTCCTTGCGTCTTGAAACCTTTTAACCTAAATGCATAATGATGCTAGAGAGGGAAAAATAAGCCTTGAGATCAGTACATGAACTAAAATTAAGATTCGAACAATGCAAAGTATATCAGTTCGCACACAAAAGGGAACTGAACCCAATTCACTAAACTTGAAGTTGACCGAATTAAGCATTCAAGATATAGGGTAAACGGTAAACGGTAAACGGCAAACGTAAGAAATGACATACGAAACAAACCCTTGTGACCTTGCAGGGTTTATACAAGATACTTATTTTACTAAGCATAGGTATTAAGAGTCAATCACTTTATTGGTTTGCTACGTTATTACGAAACTGGGAGGCACAAGATACTGTGATGTATCAATAATATTTCGTTTCTAAAAAAATTTCTCATGCAATTTAAACGTCTTATTCACTCTTCTCTGCGTTATTTTATCATTAGTTAATCATTATATAGTATTTTTCTTTTACTCTACTCAAAAATGTTAAATGAGAATCTATTTTTTTTTAAAAAAAAAAAGCATTATGCTTCCTTTTTCTAGAGGTACATTTCATTTAGTGAATAGGGTGCCAAGCCAAGAATCAATACTTGCTTAGCAATTTAAGTCACTGCTCGAATCAAATCAAGGGAATTATCTTAACTTTACCGTTACTCAATATCCTTCCATTGATTCATCGTAATATTTAGACATCTCTATCCATTTCCAAGATTCTTGTCCATTATATCCTACTTTTCGCAATACATAACACCTGAATATTGAGCACATGAAATATATATAAATATTCAAACCAGAGTTTGAACCTTTTAAGGAACAATACATCACATACGACGAATAAAGTTACAAAGCAACAAGTTGGAGTTCCTAATCAGATCGGAAGAATCAGAACAGCAACATCAACATGATGTGATATATCTATGGTAAAAGAGACAAACTACACAGAGAGTTCACAAGAACAAACCCATCACTTTTTCAAGAAGCCTTGAGCCAACTTCAAGTAATCCTCACCGCCGCCGCCGCTCCCAGTATGGCCTGGTTTTGAGGAGTGAGAATCAGCCTCGGAGCGCGATCCTCCCAAGAAACCCTGAGCCATCTTCAAGTAATCGCCGTGCCCATGTGACTGATGATCTGGTTTCGCAGAGTGCGAGCCGGCGGCAGTCTTATGGTCGGAATGTCCGCCAGCGACGGCGTTGTGGGAGGAGCTGCCGTACTTGTGGAGGTAATCCTCGGCCTTGTCAACGTACTTCCCAAAGGACTTGTCTTCTAATTTTCCGTAGTGAAAAGCTGCCTCGAGAAGATCGCCGGCGGCATGGGCGACCTGGGTCTTTTCGACTTTGTGGGATTCGTGGCGGAAAGTGGTTTGGGCCGCCTGAGCAACAACTTTGGCGCTGGAAAGCAGCTCGGCGGAGGAGTGTTGCTGATGCGTATGGCCGCGGTTGGTGGGGTCGGAAGCCATAATTGCAAGAGGAGAGGGAGGAATCGCCGGAGGAAGATGGGATTTGGCAGAGAGAAATTGAAGGATTCGTTCTTGTCCTTGAATATATATATATATATGGTAATGTTTTTCTCCCCACCACACGACATGGTCTTTTTACCCTCAATTCACAACCTTAATTTCTCTCTTAACTATAATTTTAATATTGGAGGAGGAATATTTGGGGGAAACACTTTTTACATTAGTATTTAAAAGGTTGGGTCAATATAATCTTATTTTAATTTTGATCTATTTAAAGATAAAATAATCTAAATTTTTATTAAATTATAATATCAATATTTTAAATAAAATAAAATTTTAAATATTAAAATCAATAACTTTAGGGATTAAAGTTAAAATAAATATAAGGTAAGTGATAAATCCCAAAAACGGAAAACCCCAAACAAAGAATGATGGATCTGGTTTGGAGGTGTCGGTGGCGCTTGTGCAGGCGTGTTAGCCACGCGTTTGATTTCCGTCGTAGTCCGCTCTCATCGGTGGTCCCCACACCACTCGTTTCACCCTCTGAAAGCAAAATCCAAGAGCTCAACAGAAGTTTCTTCAACGCGCACATCCCGTGTTTCTAGAGAACAACAGTAATCCAAATATTATTATTAGCACCATACGACTGCCTCTTTCAGTCTATTGACTTTTTTTTTGAGTGATTAAAAAAAATTACATAGATTGATGTGTTTATGTTTGTGCAAATTTCATTAGGTAATTAGAGTTAAATAAAAATTGAAAGAAATTTAGACACTAACAGTGTGATAAAGGTGAAATTCAACCACTGCCGTAATCTTTTAAGATGAATAAAGGCAATGAAGAATGATTATATTACTCAAAATTATTATGAGTACAAAGAGTTTGATAATCGGGTAAAAGAGCAAGAGGGATCAAAGAGAATAATGTGAATATAATGTTCTGAATCCTTTTTAATGAAAGGTAGGGCAAGGGTAAATAGTTGGTTTCTGATTGCAGCCGCTCGTCCGTTATGTTCAACGATCCCTAAGAATCATGGGGTAATTGTCGTAGAATCTTCAGATTATAACTATTTGGTTTGACGTTGGGGGAGCTGACGACAAACACAAGCTTTGGGCATGGTTTCACGTGCTCCCTATGCACTTAACCGTTAAGGAACTTGGTGGATCACGTCTATTGATACCACTAAGTATACTCAAATATCCTGTGTTATGGATCAAATTTCTGAATAGATTATTTTATAACAGTTTCGGTTATCTTCTCCCTCATCAGAATATATATATATATATATAAATTTATTTAGTTTCCGGGAGGTATTTATTAGCTATAGATTAGTAGAATACATAATTAGTACTATAATACAAACAATACACACAAGTTATTAACTGGACTATAGTTCCAGTACCACCTGATCAGATCGTACCAACTAGTTACCCTTCAACCCTCGAACATGAATACACACACATATAATAAACAACAAGCTTAGAGCTGAAAACAAAGATGCCTATATATCACTCACAATTAATCACACCCCCACACACAGAGATATATATATATATATATATATATCTCAAGCCCTGTTACGTACGTACATTAACATAACTAACGTTTATTTATTTCTCAATCATTCATAACATCACTTGTTCATAAAGCCTTGTGCCATCTTCATGTAGCCCCCAATCCCGCCGCCGCTCTCGGAGTGGCCTTCTGCAGGCTTCGACTCTGACGGTTTCTCCGACTGCGCCCCTCCTCCGCCGCCGCCGTACTGGTGAAGGTAATTCTCAGCCTTCTCAACGTACTGCCCCGCTCCCTTGTCCTCGAGCTTGCCGTACTGGCGAGCTCCCCCGAGGAGGTCGCCGGCGGCATCCGCCACCTTGGTCTTGTCAAGGCTGTCAGATTCCTTGCCGAAGGTTGACTGCGCCGCCCCCGCCACCACCTTGGCGCTGGACAAAAGCTCACTGGTGGAGTACTGCTGGTGCCCACCACCACCACCACCACCACCGTGCTCCTCCTGACGTCCGCGATCTGAATCCATATTATCGTAACAGACACAACAAAGATATACAACACTGACAATATGATATCCAACGGGAAAACAGTGAATGAGGAGATATCTGATAGTTGGGAAAGATATATATATATATATATATAAAGATATGGAAGTGGGATGTCGAGAAATGAGATGAGAGTGAAGAAGATAAGAGAGATATGATGTAGGTTGTGGATGTGAAAAATCCACATGTGTGATGGACGGATAACAAGTTGTCAAGTTGAGGTGGCTCACTATGGGATATTTTGCGTGTTTTCCGGGGAACCGGCACCCCCGTCCCATCCTTCATTAATATTATTATTATATATTATTAATAATTAATATAATTATAATAATTAATATATTTATATAATATATTTATATATTTAATATTTTAAATTTATTCTATTTTATTTATTTTTTATTTATGAATTATTGAATTTTTAAATATTTTTATAATAATTAAAAAAAGTTTCACTAATCGATATTTTCATCTCCACTGTCCATTTTACAATAATTAAAAAGGTTCGCTTTTATGTCCGTATTCAATGAAAGTCATATGTGCGGCTTGGAGGGAGATCTTTCATATCTTTTGAGATCTAAATGCCCCTCCATCATATCTGTACAAATAGAATAAATCATTTATACATATGGTAAAGGACCCTACTATGATCATAATAAAAGCGAAAGGGAAAGGTTTGCATGAATGGATGAAAAATAAATAAATTTAAAATATTAAATATATAAATATATTATATAAATATATTTTAAATATATTAATTATTATATTTATATTAATTATTAATAATATATAAAATATATAATTATATAATTATTAATTATTAATAATAATATTAATGAAGGATAGGGACGGGCACCGAAACCGGTTCCGTTTTCCACGGACCCTCATGTTTTGACATAGCGGCCGACACGTTGCTTTGTTTCTTCCTCTCCTTTTTTCTCTCTCTTTTTTTTACTAATAGATTGCCACGCGTCGTTCATTTGTTCTTAAAGGGTTCAGGTGTATTGGATGGATCATCAAGACCTCGATGAAGATATTTATAAATCGTTGATTGATTTTAGAAATATATTAGAAGAGAGGAGTTTCCATATTCTGAAAAGATTTACAAAATTCAGAATATTTTTATTTTAAATTACTTGGAGAGTTGGAGAAAAGATTTCTATGCACTTATTTTATTGGGTTCTTAAAAATTAAAGGAAGGGCCTGCGTGGGTCAACTTTAAGAAGCTATGATAACGACTGGTTCTTCTGATTTTTTATAAAATGCTGGTGCTGCTTCAGCCACACAAATGTCTAAATATCCATTCATGACCTCAAACAACATCAATCTTTCCATTTATATCCTTTTTCACATGATACAAATTTCCTTAATTATTTTAAAATCTGTAAATTAATTACTCTTTTAATCGTATTTATAAAATTTAAAAATATTTTTTTATTCTATTTATAAGGCATGTGGCTAAATTCTTCATATAAATATATATTTTACCCTCTTAGTTATTATTGTGCGCAGGCTATGTACTTTTAGAGTAAATTGTATATTATATAGAGGCCAAGTTCGGAAATTATATTTTTAAAACAAGGTTTAATATTTTTTATCATAATGAAAAATTAAAAATGAGTATCCGGATTTGACTTTTGTTGCGCATCTGCTTGTGGTGAATGAGTCTCCTAATAAAGATTTTTGCATATGATGGGGATTTGAACTCAAGATTTGCTTAAGGGCTTATTTGAAAACCCATTCTGAAATCTAAGTTTTGTTTAAGTACAAAAAAAATTTTGAAAAGCTATTTTGGTTACAAAACCTCAGTTTGAAACCTAAATTTTCTCTTTCCTACTTTTTTCTCTTTCATCTTTCCTACTTTTTCCTTCTCTATCTTTCCTCTTTCCTACTTTTTCTTTCTTTCTCTTTCCCCTTTCCTACTTTTTCTTTCTTATCTTTCCTCTTTTTTACTTTTCATTCTTTCTCTTTACTCTTTCCTATCCACTTTTTTGCCTCGGAATATGTAAAAGTTAATGGGTCCGTTTGGGAAAGCGGTGGAGAAGTAATTTTACCATTTACGAGGTAAATATGTGAAGGAGATTATCTCATTTTGCAGAAAAACACTATTAAACGTGCTTTTGGGGTGTTCAGAAGCTTTGCCAAAACACCCCAAATAACTTCCCAAACATAAATCACTTTTCAAAACCTAGGTTTTGCCTTGGAATCTGTAAAAGCTATTTTCCAAAATTTATTCTCCAAAACCTAGGTTTTGCCTCGGAATCTGTAAAAGATATTCTGAAAAGAGTTTCCAAACAAGCCCTAAATGAAATCAAACTGCTTACTACGAGGACCCATCGTTATTAGTAACTCGTGACAATGTGCATGTTTGTAAAACCGTTGGGAGAATGATTTCAGAAAATCTTAAGCAAGTATGTAAAAGAAATTTTATCTCAACTTACGTGAAAATTACTACAAACAGAGTTACTAAACACACAAAATGTTTGCTTCACTCTTTGTTCCAACCTAACTTATGGATTATGGGCTTACAAGCTCCTGACCTCTATTCAGATAATCCTTCAAAGATAATTGGGCCCGGCCCAATAAATTTTTGGCCCAAACAGTTGGTTATCATTATAAAATCTGATCATTTGAATGAAATATTAGTTGTTTAAGCGAAAATTTGGTTCAGCGGAAGGAGTTCATCTCTCACAATATAATAAATTAATATTTGAATTTCTATTAAGAAAGGTGCCCATCGTGCTTTTAATAAGACTGTCTTCAATAAAAGAATATATGACGTGGGAATTAATTTGAAAACATGGATAAAAAAGTTTTACTTAAATGACACTTTTCTGTATGAATAATATCATTTTGATTTAATTCTGGCAAAAAGGATAAATCATTCCAATTTACCTTTCAATTTTACGAAAAGGATAACTAAAATATTTTTAATTTAATGAGCCAATTAAAAATTTAAAACATAAAACCCTTCGGCCGTGTGTTTAAACTTTAAAGGGTCAACTAATGGGCCTATCTTCGCACTTGTCTTAAAAAGTGGAAGGCGTGAAGGAATATGACGCTATGGTCAGTTGGTCACTTTAATAATGTGTTCACACTTATGTACTTGAATAAACCAAATATGTTGCTTGGCCATATATATATATATATATATATATTCATACATGTGTGTGATTTCAATCTATGATAAACTTGGTCTGTTTTCACTTTTAAAACTGATTTCTTTTTGGAAAAAATCATATATCCATAAAAGAAAATTAATTCAGCGGTGCTTTTAGTTTTATCTACTTTTTAATTTGATTTTTTTATTGGATTCTTATACTTTTCTCACTCAAAAGCATTAGCCCATAATAGGGATGAGCATAACTGAATATCAAACTAAACCAAATCCATTTTAAGACAAAGTTAATTTGATTTTTATTGAAAAATTGAATGCGTACCTTACACCATATCCCTCTAATCTTATTTTTTTTTTTGGCGACCCCTCTAATCTTATTCATACGATAAAGAGAACATTTTATTCGAAAAGATAAAAGTGATATAAGGAAGGATTATAAATTTGCGTTAGGATGATAAATGCCTCTTGCCTTAGTCACATGGGACCCACACCATTCTAATTTATATATAACATACGAATGGCAACATTTGACCTGTAGGGTGTCAATAGAATGACAACATAATGAGCTTAGTAGTGAGAGGTTTTGCGTCATATATAGACAGAGGAAGAAATACCAATGGGGATTGGTGTGATGAAGTAAAATTCTGATAGAACAGAAGTTAAGGCCAGAGGAGTGAGCCTGAGAACACATAGTGAATTGGCTTCATACATCATCATCCCATTAATTAGTTTCATTGCTAATTTACTTTGTGTTCTCAGATCACCCCTTTGGCCCACTCTGTTTCCCTCTGAATCACTCCTTAATAGTTCTCAGATCTGAATATGGATTCCATGTAAGTAGTCCCCATACCTCTCTCTATATTTATCAATATAAATGCCGATGATTTTATCTTTTCTTCTATTTACTTGAGGTTCTGGCCATCTTACATGCATGTGATGATCACTAACAATTAAAGCTTGTATCTTTGCTCTAGATCCACGCCCCCAAATGATTTTATCCAAATGATTTTATGCCTAAACATCCTCCTCCTGTCCTTGATTTGAAGCTTTAAAGGTAATGGGGGGTCAATGCATTAATGGAATGAAGGTGAGTTGGATGATGGAGAGATTTTAATGACGCCTTCATTGATTGCCTTTCACATGGCATGTCGATTACCGGAAGATTAATGCAGAGGTTGGGGCGTGTGGAAGAAGACATGGTCCGGTGAGAGGAGAAGAGATCGGAGACTCCATTGATGAGATGATGTGTTAAATGCAGAGGAAGAGTACCTCTGCCCACAGTTGCAGACTTACAGCCACAATAACGACAGAGGATTGTCAAAGTTCACATTTATTTGCTCTCAAATTTATTGAGGTTCCTTAAAAAGATTAGCAGGTCCGCTGTCTCGTTGTATTTTGTAGATGCAATATAAAACATGATAAGTTGAAAAAATATCCGTAAATTTTCATGTTTAAAGTTATATTAAATAATTCTTGCATTTTTCTCTAATTTTAAATATTTATAAATATTTTTTCTTACCTCTGCAGAATATACGATGCTGAAGTGACTTTGCTTATTTTTGCACTCAACCGAGTAAAGTAAAACTAAGGCGAGAGCCATCAGCTTATCCCAGCTTAAAACTTGTATTTTACTCTTGATGGCTTGATTTAAAAAAACGACTCAACAATATGTCTTTTTCCAAATCCAATTCATCATCCTATGATTTTTATAATGCTTGGGAATTTTCAATTTAAAATTCAAGCTTTTCGTTCACTGTAACAATCGCAGGAGGCCGCATCCCTCTCCACAGTTTCCATTACAGACGTCTGAGCAGAGAAGATGTCACCTGGAAACATGTCAGACACGGTTGTTCACGTGGCTCTCTTCCCTAACGCCGGCATGGGTCACCTAACTCCATTTCTGAGCTCGCCGCCTTGCTCGTGAACAGCCATTGCCGAGTCACTCTCATCACATCTCAGCCCACGGTTTCCACTTTCCATGGCTGAATCCAAGCTTCTCTCTCGCTTTTCACTTTGCTTTTCCTCAGGTCTCCATTCTTCCCTTTCATCTCCTCCCTTTTGATGCTTCCAATGCAAACTCCGACGACCCATTTTTTCTCCAGTTGGGAGCAATCCGTCGCTCCTGCCACCTTCTTCCTTCTCTTCTCGCTTCGGTTTCTCCTCCTCTCTCTGCTTTTGTCTGCGACATGACTCTGATATCCCCTGTTCTTCCAATTACAGAGAACCTTCGCCTTCCAATATTCATCCTCTTCACTTCTTCAGCTATGATGTCATCCTTCTACTCATACATTCCCAGATTCATTCCATCCATTTCTAGAATTGATTCTGTTGAAATCCCAGGAGCTTCAACCGTTCCAAGATCTTCAATCCCCCCACTGCTTCTTCTCCGCAACAATGTCTTCGCTAAGATAGTATTAGAAGACGGTCCCAAGCTTCCCAAATCATGTGGGATTCTGGTGAATTCATTCGAAGCACTAGAATTGAATGCGCTTGAGTCTCTTAATACCGGGGAAGTCTTGCTTTTTACATGTACTCGTTAACGCCAGTATCAGTTGAATAAAAATTGTTACATGAGAATCGATGTGGATGGATCAGTGGACCAGCACCATAACGCTACATGTGGAGGATTGTTACGGGATGAGCAAGGAATCTGGAATGGACGATTTCAAGTCAATCTTGGCTTTGCTACAACAACAGACTTCAAACTGTAAAGGAAGGATTAATGTCATGTGAATCGAAAGGGTTTGACAAGATGAAACTATACACGGATTCTTTAAAAGTTATTCAGCTAGTATTTTCGAATTGTGATCCTTTACACCTATTATATCATGTCATTAGGGACATCCACGCTCTTATCATGAGAGAATGGGATTTGGAGATCATTCATTATTATAGGGAAGCCCTTGTTTGTGCTGATTGTATAGTTAAGAATGGGGATGGGGTCGGGATGTGTCGAGTCTATCTTCAGGATCCACCAACTTATTGTGGTGAACTTCTCTTGTATGATTTGAGGATGTGATCGGGGAGTTACTTCTCTGATGGGTCTGTTATGTAACTGTTGAACTTTCAAGCTTTGCTTACCTTGCTATTCAAAAAAAAATTGGGACTCTGACTTCTTTTACCAGATAAACTGATATACTCCATGATTTTTTTTTAACAATTAACTTATATAACTAATAAATTTATACATATATATATATATTGTGTGTGTGTGGGCCTGGATAGTGTAACGCTTTTTTATATCCTAATTTATACCATGAATAAGGTTTTATATTTAAAATAGGAGGGGATACTTTTTTGGTTGTTGTTGCAAAAAATATATTCATTCAATAGCATTTTTATGGTATAATCCAATTTGTATGCCTCTTTAGAAATCCTTAATAAATATATTTATTCAATAGCATTTTTATGCATTTTCAAAATGGCAAACGTAAGAATTAGTGGTTCATTTGTATGTGTGTGCATTGATTGGGGTGTTTAATATAAGGCCTAACCCATTAGATTAGTGCTTATAGTCTGTAACAGTGTGTTTTGTATGTCTGTGATGCGGACAGTATATACAATAATGATGAATTACTTCAGTTACACATTTGTATCATATCCTGGGTCAGTGTGTGTTTGAGAATCCATTGGGAGAATAATTTCACACAAGCTGATATAAGTATGTGAAAGTAGTTTTGTCTCGATTTACGCAAACGTGATTTCCAATGTGATTGCCAAACTGAGTTTTGTTGCAAATTTACCTTACTGGCCCTCCCTCTTATATACTAATAACAAAAAAAGGATCAATTTGTGAATCTCTATATAATTAGTTGTCACCGTTTAAGTAACTATTGTTGTTTCATAAAACCAAAGTTGTTATTTATTATGATTAAGTTGTCACTGATCTCAATGAACCTACTACTGATACTTGTGAACCAAGAAGCTAAATTTTTATACAATAGTTGTTCTTAGGAGCTTTTGAAGTCAAAATTGTTATTGGCTCCGTTTGACAAAGCTTCTTAGGAGCCTAAAAGCATGTTCAGTAGTGTTTTTCTACAAAACGAGATAATCTCCTTCACATATTTGTTTTGACTTACGTAAAAGTACTTCTCTACCTCTTTTTCACGTTGTTATTGTTGAATTTAAGGTTTGGAAGTCACCCACTAACTCTTATGAATCAATAGGCTCAATTTGGATGGAATTTATTGTCATTAATTTAACTGTTATTGTTTTATAAAGTTAAAATTGTTTTGTTAGGCTGAAGTTGCCCATCATAGCCCGTTTGGAGAACAGACACAGATTCTGAAGTAAAATATGTGAGAGGAATTTTGTCTCGGTAAGCGCATCCATTGACAAAACGGGCAAATCAAACAAAGCTATTGAATACTTGTAAACTATGAAGACGAATTTGTACGGAATTAATTATCATCATTTATCAGAAAGTTTAATCTTTTTTGCGAATTGTAGTTATCCTTTATTAAGTCATTATCATTTCATAAAATAAACACTACTCCCTGTTTTTAATATAAAGATTGGTTAATTTTTTATGAAGATAAGGAATTTAGATAACTTATTTAAGATATATATATATATATATATTATTTTTTCAATTAATATGGTTGCCCTACAACGTGATATATAATCTAATCAGAAGTATACATAAATTTTTTAAGTAATCTATGTATTTTGGTGAAAAATTTAATCTCAAACTAGTCCTTAAAAACTTCATAGTAATTAGATAATTCCAAATCCTAATTTGATATTCACACGTTTTCTCTATCATTACGCATTCCTCAAAAACTTCTAACTTTGAATTTGACATATTTTCTTATTCATTATAATATTTATTAATTTTTACTTTAATATTTTTATTTTATATATTTATCTATTACCATGTTAAATTATTTAAAAGGGAGAAAAAAGTAGATGACTAATAATGATTAAATATACAAGTGAATTCATAACTTCAAATTTTTAACAAAAACTTCAATGAATAAAAAGTCAAAAAGAAAATTACAAAAGGAGAATACCAACAAAAGAGTAAAACCTACACCATCCAAACAACTCTTCCACACATAAAGTAACCGGAACATAAATTAGTGTTTATTTGGACTTTCACGTTGAAATCGCGTTACATATTAGTTGATACAAAAATTATTTTACATATTTATTTCAATTTACGTAAAATCACTTTCTCTTAATAGATTCACAAACACGTTAGGGGAAAAGAAATTTCCTGAATTTTTATATACTAGTTATGGATTTATTTATTTATTTATTTAAAATAAGAATAGGAATGCTTTACAATATGCCTTACAATCATAGTAAAATATTAAAAATTCTGTAATTTTTTCTTTAAACTAATTTTATACCAATGCCACGCAAGCAATAAATTTAAGAAATATGACGTTGAACTCAAATTCAAATAAATGATCTTTTTTAAAAATAAGTTCCTTTAAACAAATGCTTATAATGGAAAATTGGACTGTTTATCCTGGCTAATCTCGGAATGAATGAATGAAGTCTCTCAACCGGAGTCTGGAAAAGCCAGAAAATGACAAAAGCAAACTGGTTCGTTTTTTCATTTTTTTTTGTTTGTCGTAATTTCAGTCCGGGACATATGAGCTAGCTAGCATTATCACCATTGTCACAGCAATAATCGTTGTTGATTCTAAGTAATAATCCTGGAAAAAAGCATATTTAGGGGGGCTACAAGGGAATTTGCTTTGGACGTCCAGGACTTAAAGTGCAGGTATTATTCTGGCTTTCATGTTGATTAAGGATCCCTCTTTCATTTTTTCCCTTTAATATCCGAATGTTTCGTTTTCAATTCAACGATATAATCTCTATTTAGATTTCGTTTCCGAACTAAATAGCACGATTCCAATTGCAAGAGCTGCACCTCCGTTTTTATATCTTACAGTAATGTATCGGCCTGTGGCTACTTCAGCCACTCCCCGGGGTGGATTACCTACTGACAGCGGGGACACTGTTGTGACTTTGGATCAAATTCCACGATGGGGTGATGCTGAGCACAAGCCTTCTTTGGATCATGAAGTAGGCGACCAATCTTTTCCTAGCCTATACTTTCCTGATCCTTTAACAACACAGTCAGGAAAGGAGGGTGGTGGCATTGAGTCGGTGTCAAAATTTCCTGTCGACCATGAAATTAATTCAAAAATATATTTATGGAGAGGGGATCCCTGGAATCTAGAAGTGGATGCTGTGGTAAATTCAACAAATGAGGTCAGTGCTTCTCGAGAGTTTTCCTTGCTAGAAGATATGTGTTAAGTTTAAAATCCGATCATTGTGAAATTTTAGTTGTTATCATCTCATTTTTCTTCAATTTTCATTCGAGTGTTATCACTGGTAGACAACAAGACAACTGGATCACATAACAGAAGTTACGCTTAAGCTTATATGGTTTTTCTCAAAGAGGCAATCTATTGTGAAGTTTTGGTCGGCAATTTTATTTTCATTATTTTTCCACTGGCTGAAAGTTAAAGGTCAACATTATCAAAAAAGAAAAAAAGAAAGGAAAGGAAAAGAAAAGAAAAGAAAAGAAAAATAACGAAAGATAACACACACAAACAATAAGAAAGAAAGAAATATAAAGTTGAAGCTTGCTATATAAGAACACTATATAGAATTTTAGATATGAATCTCTAATAAATATAATTGGGTAACTGAAATTATTTCTTACCTTTTTTTTTCTTCCATTTCTGTGGTGACAGAACTTGGATGAAGCACACAGCAGTCCGGGGTTGTTTGATGCAGCTGGACCTGGTCTTGCAGAAGACTGTGCAATGCTGGTATAGTTAGCATATGATGTATTGATTTCTTTATGATGGAACATATGAGCTTGGCACATGGTTATAAATATAAGATTTTTTTTAAATGCTATCTGATATAGTTTAGATTTCTTCTGTGAGCTAAAGGATCTTGTTAGGTAGTTTGGATGAAGATATTAGCATTCTAAGTTACAATGGTTCATTATGCCATTAGCTCCAAATAAATTATCTTAATCTAGTGGCATGCAAGGATTAGGGAAATAGCTTGCTGAATAATATGTCTAAGCCAATTCTGCATCTCTTACCTTTGTTTTTGACAGGGTGGATGCCGAACAGGAATGGCTAAAATTACCAGTGCATACAACCTTCCTGCAAGGTTTTTTCTTGCCCTTTGGTTTGAATCTGATGTCATTTAATAATGTGCTATGCTACATATCAGGCTGATGCATTCTAGCGATTTGACTCTGACATTGCGCTTCCATATTTTTATGGCTTTTGAAACACATCTGGCAGGAGAATCATCCATACTGTCGGTCCAAAGTATGCGGTGAAGTACCACACTGCTGCAGAGAATGCTTTAAGCCATTGCTATCGTGCTTGTCTGGAGCTTCTAATTGAAAGTGGGCTTCAGAGGTTTTTGTTTCAATTATGTCAAAAAATTTCTTGCAAGTTTTGTTTTAGTGAATTCCCTTTGTTACCTTATAATATCCGTGACTTAATTGTCTTTGGCATATATTTATGCAGCATTGCTATGGGTTGTATCTATACTGAGGCAAAGAATTATCCCCGTGAACCCGCTGCACATGTAGCTATAAGTAAGATTTCCCCCCTTATGCTGTGTTTTCAATTCAGACTTCTTGACATATATTCTGGGTATTGAACTGGCTCTTTATTTTTTTTTTGGGTCATTTAATTTTTTTTGAAGTTCCATCCATGTGGGAAATGGCATCTGTTAATTCCAAAGATCAGAAAAAGAACATGCTCCTTTTTGTCTGGACATGAAATTTTACTTCTGAGGGATGGGTAGAGGAAGATAGAATGGACAAGAATTTCTCACTTCAAATTCTCAATTATTTTTTGTTTTCTTAAGTTAATTCTCTATCCTATGAAGTTGGAATTAACAATAAATGAGATATGATGACAAAATTTGTCTGATGTAAACTAGTACAGGGGAAGGGGATGAGGAAAGAGATGAAGTGGGAAAACTGACATGATGAAGTAATATTCTTTATATGATTTGGAAATTTACACTAATAGGGCTATTTAAATTAAGCCCGTAATAAGAAAATGAGAAGAAATAAATCAGATAAATGAGTAGATAGTAAGAAAATCAGAGATTATAGTTTCCTACACCTTCAATAAATTTCACTTAATTTCCCACTAGTTGCATAAGTAAATGCTCGTTAAATGCATATTTTTGCCAATAACTCTACCAAAATGGAGCATTTGCTAAACCTCAGTTAAATATATCATGGCCATGTCTGACTACACCTAATATATCTAATTACTTTCCAGTCCTTGATATATGCCACTTTAAACTACGTCATCAGATTAAAAAAATATTTAAATTTTGCTTTTATAGAAAAAAGTTACATCAATAATACTGTCTGATAAATACCATAAATTTAAAAATGAAATTCTCTGTCTACTAGATATAAGAATAGGATTTTTTTTTTTTAAAAAATAAAGCAATTACTGCCCCCACAAACTGTTGTAAAGTGACTTACATTTTGGACCATAAAACACTTCTAGGTGACTTACATAAACGACCAGAGGGAGTATAGTTTGTGCTTTCTTTGTTTCAATGTTGATGATTCTAACTCTCTGATAATTTATAAAGTTCCATTTCTAAACCTTGTTTCTTTTCGTTTCCCTTTCTTTTTATGTCATCTCTTTAGGAACTGTGAGGCGGTTTCTTGAGAAGCAGAAACACAACATAATTGCTGTTGTCTTTTGCACTACCAGCACAACTGATACAGAAATATACAAAAGGTATTGATGTTTCACTCTGTTGGTGATACCTGCACTGTCTTGAATAGCCTCCTGAACCTATTTTGAGTTACAAAATTTTGGTGTTGTTTTCCAAACTTGTCTTTGGACTTTGAACTGCCTATCTTTACTTTTTTGTTTCATTTCCATCTAGACTGCTTCCACTTTACTTTCCTCGGGATAAACATGAGGAGGAGGTGGCATTGTTAAAGCTTCCTGAAGATGTGGGGGATGAGAATGGAGAGACTATCATTGATGAGCGTAAAATCAGAATAAAGCCTTTGCCTAAAAAGAATGTGTCAAAACCTGTGGAAGCTCCAGCTGATCTTCCTGTCAGTGATGTTGGCTTAGCTCGCAGGTCTTAATTTTGAATGATTTACTGCATATGATATTTTTGTAAATTATTTTAGTGGTCAGTATGGACCTTATAATATAATCTGGTGAATATATTTTTCTTATCTTGGTGTCTTTTATAGGTCTTCAAGTTCATCATATTTAGATTCATTTCTGGATCCTGCCTTTATGTCCTTAATTAAAGATCCTGATCAGAGACGTCAAGAGCAGTGGGAGAAAACTGCTCGAGCACAAAGAGGGTGGAATTGTGCCAGAATGCTTGGATTTGGTGACCTTGGCGGGCCCCCATTATCTGCTGCTGAAGAATATTCTCTTCACTCTAGATACCTTTCTAAAGCAAATTCTGCAAATCTCTCTGAAATTGCAGAGATGAAAATTGTGTAAATATTGATCTAGCTTATCTTTGTCCATACTCTCTGCTCCTGTTTTGATTGGAAGCTCCAAATGTTTGTTGGGATTAATGAATTATTCTAATTGGATGTTTTTGTAATCAGTCCAGCCCAAAAAAAATGATCCCAAGCTCTAAATTCAGAGTTCTGTGACACTGAAAAAACCCCACCACTGATAAAACACCCGCATTTAGGAAGGACAAGGAGAAAGGTAGTGGCCAATTTTTTTTTAAGAAAACCAAGTTGCATGAAATATAGCCTGCCGCAAAGATACATTTCTGCGAATAAATGCACCTCCAGGAGGGGAGGAGTGGGGTTTTTGAGGAATTTTTAAGTGCAGTCTTTCTGGGCAACAAGAGCTTAATTGAACCGGGCAAAAAAAACAAGAAATTAATTGAAATTTGGCATGTCAAAATCCTCTGGTCCTTTATGGCTTTTTCATAAACTGGCTTCCTGAAAAATGTTGTTTGCCTCAACCAAAATGATGTTGTGGTTTCACGCACAAGGGTAGACAATACAGCATTTATGTTTTTGCATTTAATGCTCATATATTTGTTACAGCTACCGTGGTGGAGTAGACAGCGAAGGTCGTCCTGTAATGGTTGTTGTAGGGGCGCACTTTCTACTCAGATGTCTTGATCTGGAGCGATTTGTGATGTATGTGGTTAAGGTAATTTTTTTTCCCGAGGCCCAAGTGAGGAAGATGACTTAGTTATAGTAGCGAGCCTGACGATTTTTACTGTCATTGGTCTGAAGTTTTTCTTTTATAAAATCTCATCTGCTAGACGTTGAGAATACATAATATTCCTGCAAGAACTGGTGGTCTATGCTCGTAAATTTGAATCTTTATGTTTTTACCTTCTTGTCCCCCTATTCGTTTTCAAATTTATTTGAAATCATATCTGCCTATCTGGTGTTAACTCTCAGGAGTTTGAGCCTATAATTCAGAAGCCGTATACCGTTGTCTACTTCCACTCTGCTGCATCTCTACAGACGTAAGTCTCATGCGAGGGGTTTCTAGAATTCATGTTGGTCTATTCTTCTGTCCGAATAAAGGATTCCATTATGCCAAGGGTTGTCTTTTGAAAACCAATTATGAAACTTCCTTTTACAAGTAGTTGAATTTCTGTGTGAATTATTAATTTAGATAAAATAATCTTGAACAGTTTAATAGCCAAAGTTCTACTAATACAATGCTATCAGTCAGATAGATGAATGGAAGATGAGATTTGACTGTTAGGTGAATATTGTTGAACCCTTTTGACATTGTTTTCTCCTGTAAGAGCATGCCATTTGCCAAACATTTCATGTTGATATAAGAATACTCTGCAATTGCTGGAGACATGTACTCCGCCCTTGGCTTTGTCCAATTCTGGCATCTTGAATTGACTAAATGTTTCCTGCATTCTTTCAAGTGTTTCTTAATATTTCTCCTTGTTCACGTTACCAACTCTTGGAATGTAGATGCATATTAAAAATGGGAAATCATCTGGTCCATTGTCATTTAACTCATTCCATCATTGATGGTGATGGTTTTGCTGTTATATTTGAACGCATTAAAGTATTGTTATGTTGAGGGCAGATTTGCGTTTTAAAGTGTTAAGGGTTATATATAGGGAAGAAACATTAAGAATGATATGTCGATAGTTTAGAATAAAATGTGTTCATAAAAGTTGAAGTCATGCTATGTGTGGAATGCACAATGAAAGAAAGGGAGAAGGTCTTCCGGGCGAGAAGCGTGATTTTAAGTTATCTAAAATACTTTACACAAGCAGGTTTCTTTGTGAAACGTTGTAGAACTAACTTCTAGCACTGGTTGCTTCTGATTTTCTCATGATGCTTATTATTTTGATTTGTTGACAAGCTTGTCTTCTTTCCGCACTGCTTTTGAATAAATAGGCAGCCTGATCTGGGTTGGATGAGGAGAGTACAGCAAATACTGGGTCGAAAGCACCAACGCAACCTGCATGTATGAACTCATGACTATGCACTTTGTTGCATTTTTTTTTGGGAGTACTTGTTCTGATCACTTAATCTGACATGTAGGCAATATATGTCCTCCACCCAACTTTTGGACTAAAAGCAGCAATTTTTGCCCTTCAGTTGTTTGTGGACAGTGTGGTACGTTAGAAATTACATTTTATTAAGGGACGTACATTTTGTTTATTGACAATTGAGTTCCATTCAGGTTTGGAAGAGACTGGTATATGTTGATCGGCTTCTGCAACTCTTCAGATATGTACCTCGTGAGCAGTTGACCATACCAGATTTTGTATTTCAGTTGAGTTTTTCTGGTTCATGAGCTGCCTGCTTGTTTGTTCTTGTTCTTTGTTGGAATGTTTTACTTCTGATTTTATGATATCTCAAAGCTTTAAGCGGTTCTAACATGTAAAGGTTCAGATCATTAGATATAGTTTTTTCGTTTTCTTTTGGGGCGTTTTTGGGCTATAAATCTGTATTGTTGATGCAGGCACGACTTAGAAGTGAACGGAGGAAAGGGTGTTATTGTGGATCCCAGAACAAGATATGTGTATCGAAGACGATGAGCGGGTCATATACAGTTCTAGCAGCATATGTTCAAAGAGGATCCTTCTCTCTGCTTTCTTCATTCCTCAACCTCTAATACCTCCGGGAACTGGAAGAGGGGTTTTGATGTTTGATCTTTTTACAAAGCTTTGATCACTTTTTTTTTGTAGTCTAAATATTATTTTGTTTTGTAGTATTATTCCAGTTGATACCTGCATAATATCCCATGTATATTTTTTTCACTTATAAAAAAATTACATTTGTACATATTTTAAAATTTTCTATTGTTTTCTTTATTATGTTTTATAAGAAGTCATATGAATTTATATGTATATATGTGTGTTATTTGTAAATAGCTGCAGCGTTTACAAGTTATCAACAATATGGTTGTCTCAAACTCAATGCAATACATGAAACTAACGTTTATGTTCAAACATTTTTAAAAAATATTTACCTGTGAAATATATAGAGAAATTCATTGTTTTCAAATTAATCAGTCAATCAATCAATGTAAAACACAATATATACTCTTCCCCTATTCATGTTATAAGTCACCTGTGCCTCATTAAAACCCAGAAAAGGTGGTTGCTCGTTAGTGTTTGTAAATGGAACAACTGTTTTTTTCAAGACAAACTTTGCCCATTATGACAATACGCGAATTGAGATTCTCACCAACCCAACATTAATATTCTGGCCAATGGTCTTGTGGTATTGATCAACAGACAAGTTGAGTTCTACTTTATATAAAGCTGTGAATTTTAAAGATTTTTATCCTAGCAGTGTGAGTCCTATATCAAATCACTTAAATCTAACCTCATCTAATAGTGTAATAATTTATAAACTATCCATTATCACATTACAAGATGGGATTTCTTGAAATTCTGCACAGCCCCACTCCCAGCCGCCCACTATTAAAGCAACAACAGTAAGGGGTGTTATCCCACTAAACACACTATGTGCTCCGGCTTCTCCTAGAAGCAAATTTCTTCTTTTCTTCTCAGAAGCAAATCTCTACCCTTAAATTAAAAGAAATGGATGGTTCATATTTTATATTTTATAAAACTATTATTATAAATATAAATAAATAAATTTAATCTATCAAAATATGATCCAAATGAATTATGAATGCAGTATATATAAGATAATAAAATTTAACTCATAAATTATATTATTGTACGTTTCGAGCCACCTGATTCATAGTGGTGGAAATTATTTAACACTAATGGAGCATGGTGGAAGATATTTAACAAAAAGCACAAGATATATTGAATATTGGACGATGGATTTCTAAGTGAAACTGATAAATTTCCACTGTGCTCATCAACCATGGGAATATTCCATAAAAGTAGGCCCAAAGCACCAAGACTTGCAGTATCTTCATTGACTAACAACAGCATCTTGTCCTACCTGTATGGCCAGAATTAAAGGGTTTCCTTGACATGCTTCAGTGCCCGCAAGGACATGCCCCAGTGGATCATGAGTTAGGTGCACTGCCCTTGGACCGTGGTTGAGTCCAACCCCTTTCCTAAAATTAGTGTACCAAAAAAAAAACATCAGCATCTTGTCACCCTTATAAAAGCCATCCCTCTACACCCCAAAAACAACAACACGAAGTCTCAAAGTTTCATACTCCATAATGGCATTTATAAAGAAGCCAGCACTCTTAATCTTATTCTTAATCATATCATCACTGGCTAATGGTTCTGATGCTGGTGGAATAGCAATCTACTGGGGCCAAAATGGCTTTGAAGGCTCATTGGCTCAAGCTTGTAACACAGGGAACTATCAGTTTGTGATCTTGGCTTTTCTTCCAACGTTTGGAAATGGCCAGAAGCCTCAGATCAACCTTGCAGGCCATTGTGATCCAACCATTAATGGTTGCACTCGTTTGAGCTCTGACATAAGTTCATGTCAGGCCAAAGGCATAAAGGTTTTGCTGTCTTTAGGAGGAGGTGCTGGAAGCTACTTCCTTGCTTCATCTGCAGAAGCAAAGCAAGTGGCCACTTATTTGTGGAATAACTTCTTGGGTGGCACTTCTTCTTCTCGCCCTCTTGGACCTGCTATTCTTGATGGCATTGACTTTGACATTGAAGGAGGCACAACTCAACACTGGGATGAGCTTGCCAGGTAACCCACACATTAACATTTAATAATCACATAAGAAGCTTCAAGTGCTATCCCTATCTAATACTCTTTCTGTTTTCAGTAAAGAGTTAGATAACTAATTTACAGTGATTAAGGAAATTAATTGAATTAATTATTTGGAAAAAAATGCATGTCAGATTTATTAAAATTCCCTTTTTAATCATCATTTGTGTTGGAATTACCCCTTCGTAGAATCTCGCTTACAGTGTGCGTTCAATAGGGACAATTTGAGAAAAGAGTTATGAGTTTGGTTAACAAAGTATATTGACATTTTGTATCTAGAACCAAAGCAAACCTCTTAACTAAGCCTTATATTTAAAACTGAAGGTTACATTCATATGGAAATGTTTGTAATGTCTTTTTGACTAGTTTCTTCTAAACAAGCCTAAAACCAGATGATAAAAGTTGTATTAAACTCTTGATTATATAACTCTATCAAGTCTCAATAGTTAGGAGTGTTTACAAACCCGGTAGTCCAGTACAACATAGTCAAATCCAATCAATCCCAACCCAACTAGGTCTGGAAAAATTGGTATGATATGGAAAAAAACAGACCAATTATACTAGATTGACTCTCCAAATTGTACTGGACAAGGGACCGAACAATTAGATCAATTGATCTGGTCTAGCCCAACTTGAATATATGTATAATTGTGATACGCCATCATTTTCATTTTCAAAGAGATTATTTTTGTTGTTTTGGTTACAGTTTGACAAACTCCTCTGAGTGGTTTTACTTGTTAGATACCTAAAGGGCTATAACAAGAAGGGCAAGACAGTGTACTTGACAGCAGCTCCACAGTGTCCATATTCTGATGCATGGATGGGAAATGCCCTAAAAACAGGTCTTTTTGACTATGTTTGGGTCCAATTCTACAACAACCCACCATGCCAATATGCCTCTGGCTCTATCACTAACCTTAAGAATGCATGGAACCAATGGACCTCACTCGTGCCAGCCAACAAGATCTTCTTGGGCCTGCCAGCTTCAACACAAGCTGCAGGCAGTGGCTTCATCCCTGTCTCTGATCTCACCTCCAAAGTCCTTCCTGCCATTAAAGGATCTCCAAAGTATGGTGGTGTGATGCTCTGGTCTAGGTACTATGATCTTAAAACTGGTTATAGTAACTCTATCAAGAAATATGTCTAGAACTAGAAGTTATTCAAAGCTTTATATCATGTATGACTACTACTACTCTAGCATCTCTCTCTGTTGGTGCTGTTATGGAGATGCGAGAGCAATGCTGTAATAGATCAAACAGCACATATAAATAAAAGACTTTTGTCTTTCTGTTTAAAATCTTTAAGATGCACTGGTGTTTTAGTGGCGACAGAATGGGCATTAGTCAGAAAGGTAAATTTTTAGGAAAATCTACAAGTTGTTAAGACTATAATGTAATAATAAAAATCTCATAATATATAAGTAGCATATAAACCGTTTTCATAGCTTACAATTTGTCATTACTTGCTCTAACTGGTTGTTAGATTTTTTTGTGGTTACATCCTAAATCAATTCCTCTCCGCGTGAGAGCTGTTCTCTCTCTTTCATGAGAGTTTGTTACGGCAGTTGGTGCCGCTCCATCTGTAACAGAAAGAGTCGGAGTTTGCGGTGACGAAGGAGAGAACGATCCATCGCCCACTGCGGTGGTGAAATAGAGTGGGCTACGCCGGTGCTCATTGCAACGGAGTGGCTGTGAGTGAGGATAGAGAGAAGAAGTGAGCAAGAAAAAGAGTAGAACAGATGGAAGGATGCTCTAGCCAAGATCAGGAAGGAAGGACGAATATGAAGGCAAAGCTAGTGTGGAAACAAAATGAACAGAGGAAGAAACACGGTGGAGCGCTGGTTGGCAAATTGATCACAACCAAAACTCTAAATAGAGCAACGGTGATCCAAATGATAAGGAAAGGCTGGAATCTTCCGACAAGCGATGAACTGGAGATTGCAGAATTGGAGACAAATGCCTTTACCTTTGAATTCAGACGTAAAGAGGATTTACAGAGAGTGCTGCAAGGAAGACCTTGGTCTATCCAAGGAATACTGCTGAACATACAGAAATGGCAAGATTACATGGTGTACAAGGAAGTGGATCTCAATCTAGCTCCATTTTGGATTCAATTCCATGATCTGCCGCTGGAGGTGATGGAAGAAGAGAATGCTGAGACGCTAGGCTCAATGATAGGTGAGGTAGTCATGGTAGAGAATCCAAGGAGACAAGGATTGCTAATACGTAACTTCCTACGCGCAAGAGTGATTGTAGATGTGCGCAAGCCGCTGATACCTGAAATATGGACGGATAGACCAGAGGGAGATCCGATAAGAATTAAGGTAAAGTATGAGAGATTGCAGAACTTTTGCTTCAGATGCGGAATAATTGGTCATGACCAGAGGATCTGCAAGCAAAAGATAAATGAGTCTGACAGAGGAGATGAGGAGTATGGGAACTGGATGAGCGTCATGACAGCCAGAAGAATAGAAGGAATAGTGAAGTGCCTAAAGAAGGGATGGGAGGAGGAAGCAGGCTGGGATAGAAGAAATGAAGGAAATAGAGATTTCACAAAAAAGCTGGAAGACGAAGGAAAGGAGGGAGAAATCTCAGGAAAAAAAGAACAAAAAAATGAAGAGATAAGTGGAAAAAAGAAACCAAAAGAAAGTGAACAAGGAGGAAAAAAAGAAAATATAGAAGAACAAGCACAGAAGACGAGAGAGGAAGTAATGAAGAAAGAAAGTAGAAGAGAGCAGAAGCAAAAGGAGGAAGAAAAGCAGGTGAGAACAGAAAGAAAATGCAACTCACCTACATAAAAGGAAGAGGACTTGTCAAAGGCAATAGTGATCTATGGCTGTACGTCACCAGTGACAGCAGTAACTGAGGGATTAAAGCAGATAAAACTGAAGAGGAAAGCTGAAGAAGTGGAAGAGTTCCAATCAGGCAAGAGAAGAAAGCTGCAGTTTGTGGAAAGCAAGGAGGAAACGAACTTAGAAAAGAGGAATCAGCTAAAGAAGCAGGGAAGAAGAAATGTAAGGGTGATAAAGAGGCTGTCCAGGAGAAATATACAGAAAATAGGGAGCCAAGGGGAAGGTGAGGCTCAGGCAGCAGCTGGAAAGACAACAGAAACTAAGGAGGGAGAGGCTTTAACTGAAGGTATGGGTGGCTGGCCTATAACAGCCACCAAGGATCTATGAAGCTAATAAGTTGGAATTGTTAAGGCTTAGGGAGGGCCTTGACAATTAACAAATTGAGGGAGGAGTGCAGAAAACACAATCCCTCACTAATCTTCCTAATGGAAACAAGAATGAAGGGAGAAAGGATAAAAGCAATTAAAAAGGGTTGCAGGATGGATGAAGAATTCTATGTTGAGCCTAGAGGAAGGAGTGGAGGTTTGGTTCTATGGTGGATAAAGGAGCTGGGGGTTAATGTATGGTACAGTTCAAAAAATTTAATACATGTAAGCCTAAGTGCAACTCAGGAAAAGGTACCTCAGTATATAACCTTCGTATATGGAGCCCCCACAGTAGAAGAGAAGATGGAAGTATGGAACAAACTAAGGGAGATTGCAGCTATCACCAATGGCTCATGGCTTTGCATTGGAGACTTCAATGATGTATGTTCTAGTGAAGAGAAGAAGGGAAGACTGCCAATAGATGTTAGAAGGACACTGAATTTCCAATGTATGATAGCAGATTGCCAGCTAATTGATCTTGGTTTCCAGGGTGCAAAATTTACCTGGACCAATAACAGAATGGGAGCTGAACATGTGAAAGAAAGAATCGATAGGGGTTTGGCAAATGTGGAATTCAGGATGGCGTTTCAAGAAGCTATAATTTTTCATGTGGAGCCTGTGGGATCTGACCACCATATGATTGTACTAGATTGTGAGCACAAAAATACAAGGGCTCCAAGAACTTTTAAGTTTGAAAATAACTGGACTGAACATGAGGAATTTCTGCCTACTGTCAGGGAAGGATGGAAGATAGAAGCACGAGAAGGTGAGACCAAAGTGGAGGAGATAGAGAGGAGATTAATCAATTGTAGCAAGACTCTCCTAAAATGGGGAAAAGCAGTATACCCAAATGCAAGGAGGAGAATTGAGCATCTAACGGAGGAGCTTGCCAAAAGTAGAGAAGGGGTGTTAAATGAAAGGAAAAAGGAGGAAATAGAGAGGTTATTGGAGGAAATAGAATAAACATAGGATAGAGAGGAGCAATACTGGAAACAAAGGTCTCGGATCAGTTGGCTAGCAGAAGGAGATCGCAACACAAGATTCTTCCATTCAGCCACTGTGCAGAGAAGAACCAGAAACAAGGTAGCAAGGCTGAAAAATGAGGAAGATAAGTGGATAGAAGAAGAGACAGAAATAAATGAGGCTTTTGAGAAATACTACAATGACTTATTCTCCACTAAAGGGGTAAGGAACATGGAAGAGGCCCTAGAATATGTGGATAGAATAGTAACAGAAGAAGATAACAGTTTACAGCAGAAAAGAGTGACAGCAGACGAGATCAAGAGAGCAACTTTTCAACTTAATGGTACTAAAGCACCTGGGCCAGATGGTTTTTCAGGAGGGTTCTATCAGAGTGCATGGAATGAGATAGATGAGGAAGTAATGAAGATGGTGATTGAATTCTTCAATGAGGGCTCGGAACTGAAACCAATTAACAAAACAAACATTGTTTTAGTACCAAAAGTGGAAAAGGCAGAGAAAATGAGCCAATTCAGACCAATAGGCTTATGTAACTTTGTTTACAAGATAATTTCCAAAGTAATTGCCAATAGGTTAAAACCGTTGATGGGGAGAATAATTACAGAAAACCAAAGAGCCTTTGTGGTCGGGAGGCAAATTCAAGACAACATTGTAGTAGCTCAAGAAGCCTTTCATTATTTGAAGAGAAAGAAAAAAGGGAAGAAGGTGGAAATGGCAGTAAAGGTGGATATGAGTAAAGCCTATGATAGGCTGGAATGGAATTTTATTGAAGAAACAATGAGAAAGATGGGTTTTGGGGAGAAACTGATAAGTTGGATAATGATGTGCATTAGAACAGCAAGCCTGAATTTGGTGATAACAGGAAGAAAAGTTGCAGAGTTGAGAATGGAGAGAGGAATCAGACAGGGAGATCCTTTGTCACCCTACCTGTTCATTTTGGCCACTGATGTTCTATCTAAGATGCTGCAAAGGAATATGGTGGAAGGGAAATTAAGGGGCATAAAGCTGGCAAGTAAGTGCCCAATGCTAACTCATTGTTTCTTTGCTGATGATGCCATCTTTTTTATAAATGGGAAAATGCAAAACTGTAGAAAGCTAAAAAAAAATACTGGACTGTTACTGCCTAGCATCTGGACAGGAAATCAATTTTGATAAGTCAAGTATTTTTTTCTCCCGCAATACAAATGAGATGATTAAAAAAGAAGTTTATGAGGAGATGGGAATAAGAGAATGTGAAGACCCAGGGAAGTATTTAGGCCTCCCCCTGCTATGGGGAAGCTCAAAATCGGTGGCATTGGGGTTTGTAAAGAGCAAGATGGGAAACAAGTTACAAGGATGGAAACAGAAGCTCCTAACTTTTGCTGGTCGTGAGGTACTCATTAAGGCAGTAGCAAATGCGGTACCAATCTTTCCCATGTCATGTTTCAAGTTCCCAAGGAAGGTGTGTTCAGAACTTGATAGAATGATTTCAAGATTCTGGTGGGGACAGCAGGAACAAGAGGGCAAAATACATTGGAAGGCTTGGAAGACTCTAAGTCAGGCAAAAGAAGAAGGGGGAATGGGATTTAGAGACTTGGAGGCTTTTAACAAGGCCCTTTTGGCAAAGACAGCATGGAGAATCATTCAAAAACCAGAAGAAATGTGGTGCAAAATCATGAAAGGAATTTATTTTCCAAAAACTGAGTTTTTACAGGCAAAAAAAGGGGGGAGAGCATCATGGGGGTGGTCAAGTATCCTTGAGGGAAGGGATCTCATAAAAGAAGGGTTATGCTGGAAAATAGGAGATGGAGAGAAGGTGAGGGTATTCTCTGACCCTTGGATACCGGGTATAGGAGGCCATAAGTTGGGGGAAAGGGAGATGACAGAAGAAATGAGGAGAAAGCAGGTGAAAGATCTGATAAGAGAAGGAGAATGGGAGTTAGGAGGGCTGGGGGAGATAATGAGTGAAGAAGAATTAAATGCTATCAAAAGCATCAGGATCCCAGAAGGCAATGAGGCTGATAAGATGATATGGTTGAACAGCAAAGATGGTAATTACTCAGTTAAAATGGGTTACAAACATGCTGTGAGCAAAGTAGAAATAAAGGGGAGCAGGGATCCAAGTACATCATATAAGCCAACAAAGCAATTCTGGAAGAGCATATGGAAGATAGAAATGCCACCTAAAATACGCCATTTCATGTGGAGAATGGTCAATCAAGCATTGGCAACTAAAGAGAACTTGTATAAGAGGAAATGTACGGATTCCCCAATATGCATACTATGCAAAAAGGAAGTTGAAACTGTTGAGCACCTAATTTTGCTGTGTCCATGGGCCAAACAATGCTGGTTTGGTGCCCCCCTAACACTAAGAGTTGATGAGAGAAGAGTTCAACGGATAGATAGATGGCTGGAAGAATGGATATCAAGAGAAGGGGAAACTGATGACAGAGAATTGGCATTAGTGGCAGGAATATGCTGGGGAATATGGAAAGGGAGATGTAAGTTCGTGTTTGAAGATATAGAAGTGGATGCATATGCATGTATAACTAGTGCTATGAGAATGGTGAGGGACTATGAAAATGCAGCACAGAAGAAGAAGAAGAATAAAGGAGGGCAGAAGGAAATAAATGACAGATGGCAAAAGCCTGGGATGGGAGTAGTGAAAATAAATATTGATGCTGCATATAACAAGGGGAATAAGGAGGCTGCAATAGGAGTCATCGGAAGAGACTGGAATGGCAAGTTTGTAGGAGGAATTGGGAAAAGAGTGAGAGCTAATTCAGCTTTTATGGCGGAAGGCCTGGCAATGAAGGAAGCTTTAAAGTGGGGTGATATCTGGTGGGGAGGAAGAATAATAGTGGAGACAGACTGCCATAGCTTGTTTACCATGTTAATGAATAGAGAAGTAAAGGGGTGTGAGTGGCAAAGTGAAGATATTGTCTGGCAATGCATAAATATGCTGGAATCAGAAGGAAATAGGAAGTGGGAATTGACAAGTATAAGGAGGAGTGGAAATAAAGTTGCTGACCATATGGCAACTATGATTATGAGAGGATTGGTTCCGCAAGGATGGCTTTCCAAGCCACCAACCTCTCTGTTACTAATCATGGATAATGATCTGAGGAATGGCCTGGAAGACAAAATGGGAATAGGCTGAGGAGAGGATTGGCAGTGAAAGGGGCTGTGGACAGTAACGCATAGCCAGCTTAAAGATCCTGATAGTTACTGAGTGGTAGTTAGATAGGAATGAATGTTGTTAGATTTAGGTGTTATTTTGTTCACTGTATGTCTTTGATTATAGGAACAAGTGTACTTAGGACAATTTTTTCTCAAGTTTGGTAAGTAAGTGTGATAGGTTGTAATGATAGGAAATTTTTGAGTGTTTCTTTGGCTTCGGCTATTAGTGAATGTAATATGTTTTTTGATGTGATTAATAAAATGGACTATTTCGACCAAAAAAAAACATAGTGAAATTGACGCCACTAGTTGGCGGTGATGATATATCACCAAAATTAACATGTAACATGCAAGAGACAACAAGCATGTCTCTCGTTTTGTGCCTCTCAATAATGCCATTCTTTCTATCCTTTCCTTATTATTACCCTTTTTTTAAAATCACTTCCCCCCAATTCTGGGTGTGTTTGGGAATTCCGGTGGGAGAAAAAAGTTTACAGATTCCAATGTATTTTACGGATTTCGAGATGGTTTTTATAGATTTCAATATGATTTTCACAGATTTTGAGATGGTTTTGTCTCAATTTATGTATACCGTTGGGGAAATCACTGTGAAATATTGGATATTTAACTGTTCTATTTTATAATAACCATTAAGTGTCTATTGTATATATTTAACGCTTCTTAAACACCAACTGTCATATAAGATGGACCAGTTTTTGGAATAAAAATCCACACAAATACGCAACGATTGAACTAAATAGCCGTCAAACATATTTTACATACTTTATGGTTTGTTTGAGACCGTTAAGTGAAGCCACTTTATCATTAATAATTTTTCTTAAAACCGTTATATAAGGATAATATGCTTAACCATTGTTTAAAACCGTGATCCCTATATATGATGGTTTTATCGAATAACCGTTAATTATGCAGAAAAGCTTTTTTATTAATGCAGGATCTTTGTGGTAATTAAGGCAAAGAGCTAGAATAGCAAGATCGATGATGAAGAATGCCAGTTACATTATTCCTGAATGAGTTCATGAATAACTCATAATTTTCACCATCTCCAGTCACCACATGTGACTAAAGTTCACTATTCTTTTGGTTACTTTCCACAATAGATCCAAGATTAATAGCAAGGCCTTTCAATTCTTTAAGAGGAAGGATAACCTAAAACAACATAGAAAAGCCAATCCAGATATCAGAGTACGATTTAAAGAGAAAGGGCCTTAGAGATGAAGAGGCAACTCCAAAAAGCAAAGTGAATGGTGAGCCCTGGCTCCCCACATGCCTGAAGTTCACTATTCTCCTTGATCAATTTCTATAATTCCTCATTATCTTCAAGGCCCTTCCTCATTGCAACCTAGTTAGCTAAAACTACCCAGACAAACAAACACGGGATTATGAGAAACCACGATTACAACAACAATGAGAATGAAATAATTTATGGGGATGCATGATTTATATAGCGTTTTCTATTGTTCACAGAGCATTGGTATTCATTAAATGGGGTGAGACATTTATAATCGTAGGAAGATCGATAAGATATAATGTTGGCCTTTAATATAATGGTGGCCTTTAATATAATTGTAGGAAGATCGATTTATATAATGTTGGCCTCCTCACAGATCGAGAATCTATGTTGGCCTTTAATGTTGTATCTTGACAATACATGTAAAGTCATTGATTATGCAAAAAGGCATAACCTTCATATTGAAGGTTTGCTTCTCATATGCATCATATACTTCCTCCTCTTTGTCCCATGACGTCTTCAAGTCTTCAATAAATGGAGCAAGGTATACATCTATGTCATTCCCTGGTTGCCTTGGCCCTGAGATTTAAACAGACAATGTCATATACTTCCATTTCATCAAGAGCCATAGAGGGATGTTATATATATATAAACAACATCACCAGCCATGTACTGTGGGCATTGCTCTGCATCCTAAATGGGTTCATCCTATTAGTAGCCAATACTAGGCAAAGGTTTCTTTGGTCTTCAGCAAATTCTAGATAGTCAAAGTCAAACTTGGCCCATTCCGTAGAGTTTGTATGATGTTGAAGCATGTCGTCTTCAATCCTTTTATGTGCATGCCACCTCAAGTTTTTGGCATCAATAGCATTGCTATATAAGTATCAAAATGTCTAATAATTGGAAAATACCATAACACCTTCTTTGGAATTTTCCCATTTACTTGGTAGCATGATAAAAAACACATGATAAAGAACACATAGGGCACTCAGACTTGCACTACACATCAATTTTTTTCCTTATACATCTTAGTTGAAAGCTCATTTCCAGTTTGGTGAAGCCTTATCACTCATCCCATGTCTTACTTTCTAGTTGTACAAGTTCAACACTATAGATAATAGTGTGAACTTTGTACAATTCTCATACAAAGACTTCTCTACATTGCTCTTTATCCATTCAAACATTTCTAGGCATTCAACGAATTCCAGTTTGATTGCATTAGCCATATGTTATAAACCATCGGCCTCGAATGTACTTGTGTTGAAGTTAGGTGATTCACACCTTTCCAAATTCGGCCAACTTTATTGCCCGCATCTGTCTCCCTATAATTTGTCCAATAAGTAAAAGTCTGATCAAACCCATGCATAATTCAATATGACTCACAGGTGTCTGTAACAACATGCTTCACAATCCCACACTTGATAGAAGCACTACTACAAAGCATAGTTTTTACTACTGAAATTCGCATCCTTTTTTTAAAAAGGGTGTAAAAATTAAAGGAGGTGGCATTCTTGTAATTATAAGTAGAGATACGATAGCCTTTATCGGAAGAAGGAAGTTAGAAGCAGTATTTTGGTGCCCAACCTGTAGAACAGGGCACTAAAGGGGTGCCAAGAGTGGACTTTAGATGCCCTATCTCAAGATATGGCGCCTAAAGGTTTAAGGTTGAAAGAAAGAAACACGGCAAGAATATACTGGTTCGGTCTAAATTCTTGACCTGCATCCAGTCCTCAGAATCTTTTCTAAGCTTTTCAACTATCAACATCCAAGATTAAATCGGTTCTTGGCACCACCACAGCAATGCACGTGTTCTCTTTGACCTCGTGCTCCCACTTACAACTTTCAAACAAATATCCCTCTCAAGTTCCCACTACCTTGATACTTCACCAGACAAAGTGAATAATAAATCTCTGACTCTCTTATAGAGTGAATGATTAACAGTGAGGTACAAAGTTTTCTCACAGAGAATAAAACTCTGACTCTCATATTTGTAGTTGTTGTGTTCTTCATAAATGCTGACTCCTATTTATAGTTAGGAAGCATAGGTTGACTGTTATGGAAGCTTTATGCAACCGTTACAGATAAATAATGTATCTGTTGCCTTTTAATGCTCTTCTGACATTTTCTTGTTTCCGTTGAATATTGATGTTGAGTTTGAAGAACCTCAGATAAAATAGGTTAAATACTTAATTTATTATTGTTTAATATCAAGATGAGTAGTTATTACATTTCCAAAGATTTTGGAAAATAATCAATTTCAAATTTCTTAGCTTTTTCAAATTTGTCTCGAAGCTATCATTGTGCTTCGAGAGATCTTAATATGCTTTGAGACATTACATATACTTCGATAGTTTTTGAGAAGATTTCAATGTCATGCTTTGAAGCGGTCTCGAGGCAAGACATAAGAGTTTTTATTGTTGTAAAGCTTTCGTGTTTATTTTGAAAAATTTTCTTCACGCTTCGAGATTGTCTCAAAGCGAAGCTTGGAAAAACTTTTTAACCTTGCGAAGCCTTTGCTGAGCCTTCGTAGAAAAATTGAAAAACTTTTCTTTCGCTTTGAGACGGTCTCAAAGCGAGGCAGATTTTTGAAAGATTTTTGTCATGCTTCGAGATGGCTTCGAAGTGAAGCCTGAAAAACTTTTAATTCTTTGTGAAGCCTTTGCAGAGCCTTCACAAGAAAACTTTGAAAACTTTTCTTTCGCTTCTAGACCGTCTCGAGGCGAAGCAGATTTTTTATAACTTTTTGTCACACTTCGAGATGGCCTCGAAGCGAAGCCTGAAAAACTTTGAGACGTTTAACACTGTCTCGAAGCACCTTGTCATGCTTTGAGACATCTTGCATGGCTTTAAGATTCTTGGTTAAGAATGAGAATGTCTCGAATCATTGGAATATGCTTTGATACTTGTCATAAGTCTCACAGATTTTTGAAGACGTCTTAAAGCAAACATGCTTTTCTAAGCGAAATGTCTTGAGACAGTTATATCACAAGTCTCACAGATTTTTGAGTCTTTCTAAACACACATATTTCTAAACAAATCAATTTAAGTGTTGTGATCGTCAAAACATTGAATTCAACAATGCATACACACACTCACACAACATATACAGTACATTTTAGCAAGCTCATGCTTTGTTTTTTTCATTTTGTTTTCCAGTAAGGACACAAGCTCACAGATCTGACCCTTATGCTCTATTTTTCATTCTCTTCAACTTACTTCAAAGAATGCAAAGCCAACATAATTATCCAGACGTTCCAGGTTCAAGCAGATCAAAGCACAATGATATAGACTTATACTTCTTTAGTAATCAAGCACACAAACTCTAATATGCCTTAAATGTGAAACTACCTATGTTGTACCAATCAAGAACACATCCAGCAACAAACCGACAACTGAAGAACTTAGAGCTCAACTTGATCGGGCTTAAGGCTAGAAGAGGGGAAGACTGATTCTCTTATTGATTTTCAGCAATCTTCAAGCTCTCTTTCTTGCTCTTTGTTTGATCGTTCCCTCACCAAATGTAACATCCCAAATTTTGAGTATAAAGGCTTAAGTATAAACCTATATCAGGTAGACAACTAAGCCCAGTTGAGAAGAGTCCTAAGAATGATGAGTTATAGAAAGACTCTCAGAGACTATGTGATTTGGCCATATCAGGCAGAGGACTCATTATTTGTAGGCAGTTTGATTAGAATGTCAGCGTAAAGATGCACAATGATATAGCCGTATTAGTATTAGTTTTCTATTGAAATTTCCAGAATTTTAGAGTTAATTTTAGCTCATACATGACCCTTTTTGTGCTTAAGTTGAGATTAGGAGTTATTGACTTGGATTAGTGTGATTTTGGATGCATATGCCATGAATAATGATTTATTGTGCCTAAATTGCATCATGAGCAAATGATAATGCTCATATTTGCTATTTCATTTCAGGAACTCCTTACAAAAGAGCAAGGGAAGCATCTTTGAAGAAGTTCGCCACGACGTAATTCAATATTCGTCGCGGCCAAAGTTCAAGTAGCCATGCAAGAATTCTCGAGTATGTTCTGCCATGGCGAAACCTGAAGTTTGCCGTGGCGAACATAGTGCAGAACCTACCTCGGAAGGAAAATAACCCGACCTGGCTTGATGGATCCAACCCAGGACGGTTTATTATACTGAATTAGGGTATTTTCGAAGGGAGGAAGAGGAAGAGGCTGCAAAGAGGATTGAGAGAGCAAAAGGAGAGAAAAACCTCATTCTCCATACACCACATTCACACACTAACACCATCTCACCCCATTTCTTCATCATCCATCCATCTGTCATGTTCCATTCATCATCTCAAAGGTCATTTCCATCACCCATGAGGAGCTGAACATCTCCATCCTCTTGAAGATGAAGTGATATGGAGTTCAAAGTACCGAAAGGGGAGTATCTACTTTCAATCTCTGTTTACACTATAGATTACTAGGATTCCGAGTTGGAATTTGTAATTTGTGTGTAAATACTTAATCTCGGTTGAGCCAAACTTGGATTATTGTGTATTGAATTGTTTTGTGATTGACATAGTGAAATGGAGTTCATTTTGCTTATTCAATGAAGTCTTGTTATTCTCTTCTATCATCCTAGTTGTGCTTGGTTTTAGAGTCAACATGCATAGAGTTAATTTTGTCACTTTGCGATTTCCGTACACACATTAAGTGCACTTCAAGGATTTCATGGAATGGAGTTCATTGCATGTTATTCGTGACCTAACAAGTCGTGGTGGGGATTTTGAAGGAGATCATCGTGTAACGCTCCGAATCCATTCGAATTGTTAGGGTTTGTGATTTTGAAAACTTAATGCGAAAACCGATACTTTCCCTAATCCTTTGCGAACTATGATGGAACACTATATTTTCAAGAGGCACTCATCATTACACACACATTTCTCTTTCTCAAAGCTGCCTTTACTTTCATCCTCAACCAAGAAAATACCAAAAACAAGTCTTAATTTTGTAGTTAGTTTAGGAACACAGTTTAATTTCACTTGAACCCCTTTGCATTTGCATTGCAAGCATTATCACAAGCTAAGAATTATTGGTACGCCTTCTCACTTCCAGAGAGAACGACCCTGGGGTTATCCCTGTAAAATCCTTGGAGATTATAAATTTAATTCTTGGTATATTTTCAAGGGCAACCAACAACCTAGTTTTGTGTTTTACGACTAGTACACCCACCAAGAATTTAACCCGGCAACGATGCCCTTGAAGTGCCCTTGAAGTGCCAATAGTTATTAGATTGTGATTTTGTTGTTAGTTTTCCATATTTGTTTATAGTATAGGATTAGCCTGTGAATATCTTAGCATTGCATAGTAGATTGCATTTGTTTCTACTGTATTCTGCATAAAATCCATATTTTAGCCGCTACCAATTTCATTTTTTACCGCAATGCACGCTCAATTTCACAGAGAAAATCTTCTCAGGAGTGTTTCACCACGACCAAAATTGAATTTAGCCACGACCAAAATTGCAATTCTGAATGAGAGATACCCTCTCGGGTACCTTTCGATGCAACGTAAATAGTATTTAGCCATGGCCAAATTCCACTTTTCACATTTCATTCACTTCATTCATCTCAATTTCATACATGCATACTTATACATACCTTTCATACATACTCATTCATATTTTTGCGAATAATATGATAATTGAAAGTTCTTGTCATACGTGTAAGTCTGAGAATGGATTTGTACAGTCAAGCATTTCATCTATTGCCCCAATGGTCGAATATGAGGAGCCATCATCTTTTGCATCATTATACTCTGAAAATTCTGTCTGTACCTGTGAGGGGACGGGAACATGTTTGCATTGTATTGTACTGAAATGCTTACTTCCTACTTCGCAGTTTCAAAATGAGCAGCTGAGTGAGCCGGACACCGAGTCTAAGCACAACACAATTAAAGACGATTCCTTTGGAATGGAGAAGCCTAATAATGTTGAAAAGAATTTTGGTCCAGTAGCTGTACATCCAAAAGACTACAAGGGCACCCCGATTAATCAGGGAAGTGATCTCAACTTGCTTGAGCTTCAGAAGTTGATTCCTTCAGTTGTGCAACCCCCTACCCTGGATTTGAAACCTTTACCTTCTAATTTAAAATATACTTATCTAGGGCCCAATAATAATATTCCCGTTATAATTGCTGAATCTTTATCTAAAAAAGAGGAAGAGAAGTTATTAGTTGTTTTAAGATAACATAGAAGGGTATTAGGGTGGACCCTAGCAGATATCCCAGGAATTAGCCCATTGATATGCACGCATAGAATTCTTTTGAAGGAAGAAACAAAACCCATTAGGCAACCCCAAAGGAGGTTGAATCCCCTGATATTAGATGTGGTAAAAAAAGAAATCACCAAGCTATTGAGTGCAGTGATCATTTATCCAATTTCAGATAGTGAATGGGTTAGCCCCATCCATGTTGTGCCAAAAAAGAGTGGGATTACAATGGTGAGGAATGGAAAAGATGAACTTATACCCACAAGAGTTCAAAACTCTTGGCGTGTGTGCATTGACTATAGGAAATTAAATGATGTCACACGAAAAGATCATTTTCCCTTGCCTTTTATTGATCAAATGCTTGAGAGGCTAGTGAGGAAGTCGCATTATTGTTTTTTAGATGGGTTCTCAGAGTATTTTCAAGTACCAATTGCACCTGAGGACCATGATAAAACCACATTCACATGTCCTTTTGGCACATTTGCATACCGTAGGATCTTTTGATGATTGTTTAACTAGCCTTAAAAAGGTTTTGCGAAAATGTATTGAGAAAAATTTGATTTTAAACTTTGAAAAATGTCATTTTATGGTAAATGAAGGAATCGTTCTAGGGCATTTAATCTCACAAAAGGGTATAGAAGTAGATAGAGCAAAAATTAAAGTAATTTCATCGCTACCTTACCCTAAGTGCGTAAAAGATATCCGATCTTTTCTTGGTCATGCTGGGTTTTATAGATGGTTCATCAAGGATTTTAGCAAAATTACAGTACCCCTTTCTCAGTTGTTGCAAAAGGATATGAAGTTTGACTTTAATGACAATTGCAAAGTAGCTTTCGATGAACTTAAAAAGAAGCTTGTTTCTGCACCCATTTTAATAGCCCCAAACTGGGAATTACCCTTTGAACTTTCTTGCAATGCTTCAAATTATGCCATAGGGGTAATGCTTGGACAGAAAATTGACAAGGTCACTAGAGCTATAGCTTATGCATCCAAGACCTTAGACCTAGCCCAAATAAATTACACCACAACCAAAAAAGAATTGTTTGCTGTTGTGTTTGCATTAGAAAAGTTTAGACCATATCTATTGAGCTCTCATATTATTGTTTTCACTGACCATGCAGTTGTTAAATACTTACTGAAAAAGCCTCAGTCAAAACCACGATTAATCAGATGGGCTTTGCTCCTTCAAGAGTTCGATGTGAAAATTAAAGGCAGACCGGGATCTGTGAACCAAGTGGCGGATCTCAATCCTTGAGACCTCACTCAGATAAATAAAGATGGTTTTAAACTCTCTTGCAAAGCATATATACGGAACACTGAGGTACAAGGAATTACAGAGTAGTCTGAAGACAGAAAATGATGAGCAACAAAATAATGATGATGAACGTTTGTTGTTGTTGTTGTCTTCATTAATGAATGTCATATTTATACTATGAGGAATATTGACAACTGTTGGCTTATTGATTGTAATCATTGTTACTTCATAAATGCCCATTGTGAGATAGCCGGTAGCCGTTGCACCAAATCTCTTTATATAATAAATGCATTAAATGCGTTGTCAGAGAGTGGTTGTGATTTAGCAAAATCATTTTCAATCTTGTTTAATCCATGTAAAACTAAGTTAAGAAGTTAATATCAATGATTCTCACGTATATTAAGTTATTTTACTTATCTTTGATGTTTTGATCTGCATCAAACCTTTTGTAATGAAAAACAGAGCACAAAAAGTTTTTTTGAAAGTTTTCAGATATTACTTGAGTGATTCTAAATCACCCAAGTGATTTTCTGTTATCTACATTGAAATCACTAGATTTAGATAAAGCTACTGGAATGATTTTTGAAGGTGATGATAATCACTTGGAGTTTTTAAATCACTCAAGTGATTTACTTTTAAAAAAAGATTGATTACAGGATATTATTGGAAATTAGCTAAATCACTCATTGAATAACCAAAACATGGTCAAAAGGTTTGTTGTTTCTTTTCCTAGTGGTACTGGTATGCATAACCAAAATGCAGCCATATTAATGATTAATATAAAATCATCCAACACCTATACACTCTCTGAAGCTAAACGCATTTGAATGCTAATGATGATGTTTAAAAGTTATGGTCAAATTCAGGTCATCAAAAAAATTATTATGGTCAAATCAATCTATGTTTGGAAATTTCCATCCCTGTTAGGTAAAGGTGAACCATAGCTCTGTGGGCAATGTAACTACATGCTTTTACCAGAACTTCAGTTTCGATGGTTTCCAATGTGAAATCAAACACGCACTTGGCCTATCCCTTTCAAGGGGATGAAGCAACGAAATTGAAATCTAATTTAGGGTTAGTTGAAAGTTGGAAAATTTGCGAGCAAAGGCATTTCGGGCACAAACTTCTACCAATAACCAAGCAACGAATGGAATTAACAATGGTTCAAAGGGATCCGACAGTTTGGAATTAAAGTAACTGACCTGATGTGAAGATGAAAGAGGCGAGAGCTGAGAGCAACACTACGGGAGAGAGCTGAGAGCAGCGGGAGAGAGCAGCGAGCAGCGAGCTGAGTTGAGAGTAATGGGCTGAGCTGAGGCAAGACCGATGGGAGTTGAGAGCAATGCAAGGGAGCGCTGAGAGCGAGATCGACGGTAGCTGAGAGATCGACTGAGCAGAGTAAATGCAGCTGAGGAGAGAGTAGAGTAAATGAACTAACAACTCCCCTGCAACTTCTACAACTTGACCGACTCACTGTAGCGTACAAACAAGGTCAAATAAGGTCGAAAATAGGCGTCCTATTATGAGAAATAGGACGCCTAATTTTTACCACCCCTCCAACGGTCAACGGCGTCATATTTGTTCAAATAGGACGTCATATTTCTGATTAAATTTGAGAAATTTATGGGGAGGTGCCAAATAAGAGATTTATTTAATGAATGATCCCAAAAAATAAAATATTTATTCTGAAGTCTCATTAACAACATGAGGTGTTGTCAATTCAACGTTAGTAGTTTTCCTTGTTATACTAGTATGAATTAGAAAGCCATCTTCTGGCATAGTAGTTTTCCTTCCATTGTGGATCTGCCTCCAATATTCCACTCAGAAATTTCCATCACTTAAGTGGAAAATTTCTAGCCGTTGTCTCCCACTCACACGCACCTAACAATCATTTGACGACGATTAACAATAAGTCAATAACTCATTCGCTATTTACATTAATAATGCTAATGGTATTCCCCATAATCAATAAGGCATATTTTCACAATCTTGTTCCAAAATTTTTTTACAATTTGTCACAAAATTTAAGAGTCCCCTATAGATTACCTGATTAACATGACTATTTACTAGACATTTATTTGCAACAACGCTAATGGGATCCCATTATATCTTTGAAAATCTTCTTGATTATAATAAAGTTAAGGTTTATCCATTATCCTGAAATATTTTTTTTAGCTCTATTAGTGTATACTCAAAAAATGGTATATTTAGCACCCTAAAAAAGCATTTTATTGATACCTCCAATATCACAGAGTTACATGTTCGCTTAAAATCATAAGATTTTTTTCTACAATACAAATGACTACCTCTGTTATTACTTAAAACTTTCAAACTTACTATTTAATTTTTTTTTTAATATTTGTAACTTAAGGGTCTGTTTGGTATTACGGATGTGGAGGAAAAATGAGCAGAGGGACAATTTTGTTTTTTTAAGTTGGATTTAAAAAGGAAATATAGAAGTTGGGTTCAAAAAATTTAATTTATTTTTCTTACTTTTTTTATCATACACCTTATCTTTGTTAACATTCTATAACCTCAACTCATAAAATTTTTCTCTCGCCTCCCCCTTTTAATCCCTCGTACAAACAGCCCCTAAAAATTTACATTCTATATTAATTAATTTTTTTGAATGCTCAACAATTACCATTCTCCTTTCAAAATATATTACCCAGTCTTTACTCTTATCTCCCATCTGGGTCCACAGAATTTCTATAAGTCGTTTTTTTGTGTGACAAATAGTAAGGGATCCAGAAATTTTAGTCTATTGGACAAACGTTTACAGAGAACAATCTATCCTTCAAAGTATATAATTGATGTATACAATATAGTTTGGTAATATAATATTGAATAATTTTCTTATTTTTGTTACAATTAATATCATAAGCATAATAATCATTTATACATTAGCATATTTTATTCAAATACTGCTAGCCAATTTTTTTTTTTAAAAAAGGAAGAAGAAATGCAAAAACAAAAATAAGAAAACAAGTAAAAGTTGTTTTATTTTTTTTTAAATAGAACATGCTTCTATTTTTTATTTATAGAAACACCTATCTAAAAATAACCGAAAAGCTGTTTGAAAACAAGTAAACAAGCAAAGCCTAAATTTGCTGACTTGAAGCTTGAGGTTTAACTTAGCCGTCAATGCCCATAACTAATATAAATCTAACACCGTATGTCTAGATTTTGAGTGTATGTGGCTTCAGCTTGCAAATTCCATAGCCTCAATCAAAATGATCTCATACATTGTTACCACCATTTTTCTTCTATGCATAGCTTCTCAAATTCTGTTGCCAATAACTGAAGCTACCATGGCCACCGCAAGCTCAGAGACTGATAGGCTTGCTTTGCTCTCTCTGAAGGGTAAGTTAACCGATGTTGTTCCAGAATCTCTTCCTTCATGGGATGTTTCCACTCACTTCTGTAAGTGGCAAGGTGTTACTTGCAATCTCCACCACATGAGTCTCAGCCTTGGACATGTCAAATCAAAATCTGGGTGGCATCTTGCACCAGCATTAGGTAACTTAACCTTTCTCAAACTCCTCAATCTTTCGCATAATGGATTTCATGGTCAAATCCCAAAACAAATTGGCCAACTTAAACATTTGCAATTTCTCAATTTGAGTCAGAATAAGCTCCAAGGAGAGCTCCCTGGAGAGCTAGCAAACTGTTCTAAGCTCCAGCATATTTTCTTGGCTTCCAATACTTTAACCGGCAAAGTTCCCTTCTTGTTTGGATCTTTGCAACAAATCATAATGTTGGCAATCGGAAATAATAAATTTGGTGGCTCAATTCCACCATCCTTGGGAAATGTTTCATCCTTGGAGATTTTGTCCTTGCATATAATAATTTGGAAGGAAGCATACCTCAATCTCTAGGTGGGCTTTCAAATTTGTGCGTACTCTATCTTGGTGGAAACAATATTTCTGGTGTAATCCCTTCTTCACTTTACAATCTTTCTCGTATGGAAATTTTTTATTTTGCTTTCAACTACTTGTTTGGAACCATTCCATCAAATATCGGCCTTGGTTTCCCATCAAATCTTCAAAGTTTTAATGTTGGACACAACATGTTGAAGGGAACTATTCCAGCCTCCTTATCCAACATGTCACAATTGAAAATATTTGCAATATATGAAAATGCCTTTAGTGGCCTAGTCCCTACCTCATTGGGAAGACTTCAGAATATTCAAAAATTTGAGATTAGCTCAAACAATTTTGGGAGTGAAGAAGGTCATGACCTAGATTTTCTATCATCTTTAACAAATTGTACTCAATTGCATTTAATAGAGATGCTAGGAAATAAATATAGTGGTGTATTGCCAAATTCAATTGGGAATCTCTCTTCCCAACTCAATATTCTTAGTATGGAAAGTAATAGTGTATTTGGAAGCATACCTAATGAGATTGGGCAACTAACTGGATTAACTTCTATTGGCTTGGATTATAACTTCCTTCAAAGCACAATTCCATATTCGATTGGAAAGCTTGAAAATATTGAAGAGATATACCTATAGCACAATCAGAATTCCTGATATCTTTGGAAATCTTACAAAGTTGTTTAAACTTTGGTTGTCTGATAACAACTTTGAAGGAACCATCCCATTAAGCCTCAAACATTGCAAAGGAATGCAATTCTTGTACATATATGAAAATAACTTGAGCGGTGATATACCAAAGCTAACTTTCAGTCGTTTAGAAGGCTTGGTAGATGTTGACATGTCTTCCAATTCCTTAACTGGTCGCATTCCATCTGAGATCAGTAATATGAAGCAATTGGTTGGATTAAATCTGAGCGGAAACAATTTTTCTGGTGATATTCCAATGGCACTTGAGGGATTCTTTTGTTTTTTTGTTGACAACACTTGAGGGATTCTTACAGCTAATAGATCTTGATATGAGTGTGACATGGAAGTATTCCCTCAACCTTTAGTTCCTTAAAATCGCTCATCCACTTAGACCTCTCCAACAACAACCTGTCAGGCACAATCCCACAGGCACTAAAAGATTTCCCGATATTGGAGACTTTGAACCTATCTTACAACCATTTTTTATGGTGATGTTCCAAGAAGAGGAGTGTTTGATAATATTACAGCTATTTCACTCACAGGAAATGATAATCTTTTCGGTGGAATACCTCAATTAAAGCTACCTAGATGCCAGAATAAGCCGAAGAAGCATTTAATCAAAGTGGTATTCCTAGTCGTTGCGATAAGTAGTGCTCTTACTTGTTTTGCAATTTGCCTAATCATTTGCAAGAGAAGAAAACATAAGAGGTTGCTTTCCTCCCCATGTTCCCCACAAAATACTCACTTGATGGTTTCTCTATATGATGCAACAAATGGATTTTCTTCATCCAATTTGGTTGGTGTAGGAAGTTTTGGTTCTTTGTACAAAGGAACTCTTCAGCAATTTGAAAGACTTATTGCAATAAAGGTCTTGGATCTTCAGGTGCATGAGGCAACAAAGAGTTTCATCACAGAATACAAAACTCTTAGTCCGGCATAGGAATCTTTTGAAGGTCTTGACTTCATGTTCAAGTGTTGATTACAAAGGCAATGATTTTAAGGCCCTTGTTTTTGAGTTCATGCCTAACGGGAGCTTGGAGAATTGGCTGTCGGCAAATGAACTTGGTGAAATTAGAAATTCATGTATGAATTTTAGACAAAGATTGGATGTAGCGATTGATGGGGCTCAGGCTTTGGATTATCTTCATCATGATTTTGAGGAAACTATTGTTCATTGCGACATCAAGCCAAGTAATGTTCTTCTTAGTGATGAAATGGTGGTACACTTGGGGGACTTTGGATTAGCCAGGCTTCTTCATGAGGTCTCAAACAATTCTGTAGATGGTCGAACTACATCCTCAGCAATTAAGGGAACTATTGGTTACATTCCCCCAGGTATGACTCTTCTTATTGATTTTATGTTCTTCAATGTGAATTTTATTTATTTCCTGTAATAATCATTAATTAAGAGAGACTACATTTTGAGCGTCAAAAAGATTTTTATGATTCTCTCTAAAGAATATTAATGTTTGGTTAGAGTATGGAGAAAGTGGGCAAGTTACAACACAAGGGGATATCTATAGCTATGGGGTTCTTGTGCTAGAGATGCTCACTGGAAAGAAGCCAAAAGATAGCATTTTTCACGAGGACCTAAGCCTGCCCAAATCTGCAAGCTAGCATTGCCAGATGGAGTGAATGAGACAGTGGACTCAAATTTGTTTGTTCTATCTGATAGAGACCACAGGAGGGTTATGCAAAATTCGTATATGGAACACAAAATTTAAGAGACTCTAGCTAGCTTTGCTCGGATCGGAGTGACATGTTGTGCAGAATTGCCTGGTGACAGAATGAACGTGAAAGATGTTTTAGTAGAGTTGCTTGCGATTAAGCAAAATTTATCAACTTTGAACATTAAGATATAAATTAGTACAAAGGGTCTTTTGGAGGTTCTTCTCTATGTGGAGTTTATGTATAGTTTAGAAGTTGTAAGCTGTATATAGCTTTCTTTAGTTCATGTTTTGTTGTATGCGGAGTTGCTTTGGTCTGGTTTCATCAGTTGTATTCCCTTCTGTTAAAATCATATATTTAATTCTTTAAATTCATATTAAATTTCTGTTTGGTCCATTGAAATTAATTAAAAAGTGTCGTTCAATCCTTTTCTCTTATTGTCATTATTAATTTCATTTAACGAAAAATTCTAACTCATCAAATATAAAGATTGATAAACTATGGTTAAACTTTAAAATATAAAAATGATTATATTAAAAATTGATTTGAAAACATATTTTGATTGTATCATCACCATTTAACTTTACCGAGTTAACATTCAAATGAAATTAACTGTCCTAAAATTACTAAAACTACGCTTTTAAATTTAAAGGATAAAAATGAAACTTGAAATAAATTAAGGATCAAATATACACTATAACTTTCCATTTTTCTTTTAATGATAAATATCATATTATAAGTTTCTTTAACTAAAAACAAAGAAAAAGAAATAAATGGACATTTGATAGTTTTGCTGAGGGTTTGTGTTTTTTATCTACCATGAATTGCCTCTTTGTGATGAGGCAACTGGATTTGATATTGAATAAATTTCTTATAACCTATTTTGCTAAGATAATACATATATATATATATATATTCAAATTCAAAAGAAAATATTTGTTTTTTGACTACATGAAAATATTTGTTTTTGTTAAAAGATAAATACAGCCCTTTGTAAGGGTTTTTATTTGTTAGGCCTTTTTTGGTTCGCCTCTCATTGGACGTTTTGTTTTATTTTCTTGCCTTAGTATTAATGAAAAATCATTATATTTGAGCCGAAACATATTAATATATTCAACTTGAAATATAATATTTGTATTACTAATAAAACAAAGCATGATTTTAACCAACAAGATGTATTTAGCGGAAGGGGTTAATCTCTTGAAACATCATAAACCAAGATATGGATCCACACTAAAAGATATATCCATATTTAATGTCTAGCAGTGTCTTGAATATAATTAAACTTATCATTTTCTATATTGTAATTGTTAGCAATTCCTCACTCTAAGACCCAATATTAGTGTGTGGAGAGTTTTATCTTAAATTAAAAGCCCTTAATTTTTTATAGTAAAAACTATTTTTTCAACATACTTTACAGATTACAAACAAAAATGTGAGAAGAGTTTTACCTCAATTTGAATAAATTTATTTTTCCAATGGTAATGCAAAAAAGGCCTATAGGCTATAGCTATTGAGGGAATTGGTTTCACTTGTTAGGAGATTCATAGAAGGTACGGATTTATTTGTTTAGAATTTTATATTTTTTCTAAAAGAGCTTTATTAGGTTTAGAATTTAAAATAAAGATAAATGCTCAAGTATTTTTTTGAAAAATTATTCAAAAATCATCATTTTGAAAAATCAAATCACATACCGGATTTGAAAGGCTTTATTTACTAAACAAATTGCTCAATAGAGAAACCGGATCCGTTATTGAAATCTGAAACTGTAAATTCTTCTTTTTTTTTTTAATAGGAGGGATATTTTCATCTTATCTCATAAATTCTGAAAACCCCGTTCATTAACAAGTATCTATTTGTCATTTTCTTTTTTCATGAAAGCAAATAAGGTTTTAGAATTTTAAGAGGTATTTTCCTAAAATTTTCCCTATTTAAAATGTAAATTTGGTTATAAAATGACTTAAAATAATATAAATATCAATTTTATCTTAAACTTACTATTTAATTTTTTTCCTTCAATTTTTATAATAAATAAAGTATGGGTCTTTTGCAGTAATTTTTCATTAAAAATTTAAGGTGAGACCCATGAATTTATTCTCATTGGCTTGGAGATCTCAAATCTCTCACTTTCATACTTTTCCTCCTAAAACAACTCAAATCTCTCCCTTCCATACTATTCTCTTCCAAAAGTAGCTCAAATCTTGTTTTGACGTGAAACTCTTTTATGCTAAAATGACTCCTAGCCAAAAGGAGAGCTAATCAAGCCAACTACCTTTAAAATGACTTTTAGGCCTTTCACAACTCTTTTATGCTAAAATGTAAATATATAAAATAATAAACACATACATTAAAATTATCATCCAATTTACTTTTAGTTTCTAATAATATTATATATTGTATATATAGATATATTTATAAATATATACATATAAATGTGTGTGTATAAATATCTAAAATTTATTATGTATTAAAATATTATATATATGTATATTTAAATATGAGTTTAAAGTTTGCAAAGTCATCGTGGCAATGCGAGATGCGTTTAAATGTCTATATTATACATTTCTTCTTGGAGAAGGCATTTATCAGTTGATAACATCACGTGACACTGTGAGGTGGCAACATGTGGTGTAGGCGATGTGGCATATATGTGGTGACATGTGGTATGCAGGAAATGATGGTGATGTGACAATTAATAGTGACGTGGCATCGGGTGGTGATGATGTGACAATCACCGATGTAAATTATTTTTTAATAATTGCAAAAGTATCGTCGTCACCAAAAGTTCCCTTCGGCTACGACATTATCCTTCGGTGGTGACTTTTTTTTTTACTGTCGAAGGGTATGTCATTGCTGAAATTAGTCTTTTCAACGGCAACTTATTTTTGTCACCGACAATATTTTTAGTGATAATCGCTACAGCGGTCACTCTTCGATGACGACCTGTCACTATTGAAAGTCAATTTTTTTTGCAATGTTTTGCTACCCTAAGGTCCCGCGAAAGGAGCCCTTTGTCTCCCATTTTTGGGTTAAGAAATAACTTACACATTTGTAGTTGAAGGGCAATGAATTGAAAGGTTCAGAGGGGGAGTCACTTATTTTTGTGTGGTGACGGTATTTTTGATAATTTCACACCGCATTAAACTAACGTTAGTTGATTTTAATAATTATGCCGTTTTTGCTTTCTTTTTAAATTTTATGGTTACTTTTTTACCAAAATACACTTTTGGTATAAATTCATAGGTATTTTTGCATTTTAACTATATATGTTATATTAAGATATATAAGTAAATCAAGACTTACCTCTTTTCAGAGTTAAGTCTTGATCAGGTGGAAATTATTAAGAAATGTCTGAAGAGTTTTTGTGTAGCATCAGGCCAGAAGGTTAGTCATGCGAAAATGAAGATATTTTTCTCCAGAAATGTTAACCATAACAGAGCCACATAGATAAGTACTGAACTTGGATTTACTCAAACTGGCGATCTAGGTAAATATCTTGGTGTTCCACTTCATCATGGTCGGGTAACGAAGGAGACATATCAATTTATAGTGGACAAGGTGAAAATTCGAGTAAGCAATTGGAAAATAAACAAGCTATCCTTTATAGGGTGTTCTAGGCTCATTAAATCTGTTGTGTTCGCCATTCCTAGTTACTCAATACAGACTGCAACTTTACCTATGGGCACATGCGAGAATTTGGAGAGGATCTCATGGAGATTCTTATGGGGAGAGTCTGATGACCAGAAAAAGATGCACTTAGTAGCTTGGGATAAGGTGTGTCAATTGAAAAAGGTAGGGGGCCTTGGTATGCAGCACTTAAAATAGTAGAATAAGGCATATATGATGAAGCTAGGATGGGGTCTTGTGAAGAGAAAGGATGCCCTTTGGGTGAGAGTGATACAAAACAAGTACAAGTGTGGAGATGACCTTCTGCCTACTAGTGATCCCAAGAAACCTGGGTCATGTGCTTGGAGAGGAATCGTGAACTCTTGGAAGAGCGTCCAGGAAGGGATGGAACACGTTAAAAATAGAAATGGGGATGATGATGTTCGATGGAAGTGGGAGAAAAGTGGCGACTTCACAGTTAGCTCAGCTTATAGGAGTCTGAATGATAGAAGGGAGGAAGGGTAAACGTTGTGGCCGATTATTTGGAAACTCAAAATCCCTCAGAGAAGCAAGACTTTCGCCTGGGTAACCCTTCAAGGACACCTTCTTACTAACTACATGAAATGGAGAATAGGCCTTCATCCAAATGGTTCTTGTGATGTGTGCAGTAACTTTATGGAAGATGACCTTCATGTGCTGCGGGACTGCCATAAGACAAGGCTGTTTTGGGAGAGTATAGTGCATCCTTCATGTCACTCAACTTTCTTTGATTCTGACATTCATACATGGATTAAACTAAATATGACAAGGAAGATAATGAGAGAGGAGGGAGACTGGAAGCATAACTTTATTATAATTTGCTGGCTTATTTGGCGAGAAAGGAATGAGCATATGCATGGGGGTAATGAGGCTAGATACAGGAAAATATTTGCGCAAGCTAAAGCCATCCACCATTGTATTTTTCGCTTGAGTACTAAAATGAGTGGAGTGAATCTAAACGGTAGATGTGAAGTTGACAGACAACCTCCTTCTGAGAATATTTTAGACGGTGTACGAGTCATGGTGGATAGTGCCTACTCCTATACTTCTGATATCGCAGCTTGTAGCGGCATCCTAATGAATGGGGGAGTTATTTTTGAAGGCTTTATGATGCATCTGGTTCATGGGAATTGGCTTACTGCGGAATTATGGGACTGCTTAGTAGGGCTTAAAAGAGCATGTGATTATGAAGTAAAGAAGCTTACTCTGACCTCAGGCTCAGTGGAAACTATCGGTCTCCTCCAGAAGAAGGTATCGGATCTTCATGAGGAACGGAGCATGATTAGCGAGAGAAAAATGATGCTTCAGCAGGACTGGGATGTCAGTTTGGAAATTATCGAGAGAGATGCAAATAAAGCTGCTGATTGTATGGCAAAGAATGCACTTAGTAGTGCTCTTGAACACTACATCCTTAATGGACCCTCTACGGTTGCTTTTCTGAAGGCAGCGGGTATCACTTAGTTTTCCTCTTTTTGTATTTGTTTTGTCCTTTTGTTTTATTTTCGTTTGTATCAAAAAAGATATATAAGTAAATAAATAAATCAATATCAGTTGGAAAAAACAATCGATATTAATAAAAAATAGGGAAATAATAGGAAAAGAAATGATTCAACAATACCAAAGAGAATTATCATATCACATAAAGAGAATTACAAAAGACATCTGAAATTGAGATTTTGAAATTTAAGCAAAAATTCAAAAATATTCTTTCACTTTTTTTTTAAAAGAAAAAGATCTACATATGAATGCCATTGAGCTCTGGTCATAGGCCAGCTAGCTACCGCAGTTCCTTTCAATTGCCGGCAGGAGGAATTTATTTGGCATAGTGGTAAATGTGGGATTTACTATCACTTGCAAGCCACAAATATTAATGAATACCAAGACATCAACTATGCCATGAGAATCTTTGTAAAGTCCAATAACACAAGAACCTTTTGAAGATTTTGACTTCATGCTCAAGTCTTGATTACAAAGAAAATGACTTTAAGGCCATTGTTCATGAGTTCATGCCAAATGGTAGCTTAGAGAATTGGCAATCAGTAAATGAAATTGATGAACCTATAAATTTATTATGAATTTCAGACAGATTGGATGTAGCCATTGATGTGGCTCATACTTTGGATTATCTTCATCATGATTTTGAGGAAATTAAACTATTGTTCATTGTGACATCAAGCTAAGTAATGTTCTTCTTAATAGTGATATGGTTGAACACTTGGGAGACTTTGGATTAGTCAAGCTTCTTCATGAGGTCACAAGCAATTCTGGAGATGGTCAAACTACATCCTTAGCGATTAAGGGAGCAATTGGACACATTCCTCCAGATATGACTCTTCTTATGCTACTGATTTTATGTTCTTCAATATGAATTTTATTTATTTCATACAGTAATCATTAATTAATAGAACCATCCCTTTAAGCCTCAAACATTGCAAAGGAATGCAATTCTTGTACATATATGAAAATAACTTGAGCGGTGATATACCAAAGCTAACTTTCGGTCGTTTAGAAGGCTTGGTAGATGTTGACATGTCTTCCAATTCCTTAACTGGTCGCATTCCATCTGAGATTGGTAACACGAAGCAATTGGTTGGATTAAATCTGAGCAGAAACAATTTTTCTGGTGATATTCTAATGTCAATTGAGGGATGCTTACAACTGATAGATCTTGATATGAGTGGGAACTTCCTCCATGGAAGTATTCCTTTATCCTTTAGATCCTTAAAATCCCTCATCAACTTAGACCTCTCCAACAAAAACCTGTCAGGCACAATCCCATAGGAACTAAAAGATTTCCTGATATTGGAGACTTTGAACCTATCTTACAACCATTTTTATGGTGAGGTTCCAAGAGGAGGAGTATTTGATAATATTACAGCTATTTTACTAAGAGGAAATGATAATCTTTGCGGTGGAATACCTCAATTAAAGCTACTTAGGTGCCCAAATAAACCAAAGAAGCATTTAATCAATGTGGTAATCCTTATCATTGCAACAAGTGGTGCTCTTACTTGTTTTGCAATTTGCCTAATCATTTACAAGAGAAGAAAACATAAGAACTTGCTTTCCTCACCATCTTCCCCACAAAATACTCACTTGAGGGTTTCTTATAAAGAGCTATATGATGCAACAAATTGATTTCTTCATCCAATTTGGTTGGTGTAGGAAGCTTTGGTTCTGTGTACAAAGGAACTCTTCAACAATTTGAAAGACGTATTGCAATAAAGGTGTTGAAACTTCAGGCGCATGGGGTAACAAAAAATTTCATTACATAATGCAAAATTCTGAGTAAAGTCCGACATAGGAACCTTCTGAAGATTTTGACTTCATGTTCAAGTGTTGATTACAAAGGAAATGATTTTGTGGGCCTTGTTTTTTAGTTCATGCCTAACGGTAGCTTGGAGAGTTGGCTGTCAGCAAATGAACTAGGTGAAACTAGAGATTCATGTATGAATTTTAGACAAAGATTGGATGTAGCGATTGATGTAGCTCATGCTTTGGATTATCTTCATCATGATTATGAGGAAACTATTATTCATTGCGACATCAAGCCAAGTAATGTTCCTCTTAGTGATGAAATGGTGGCACATTTGGGGGACTTTGGATTAGCCAGGCTTCTTCATGAGGTTGGAAGCAATTCTGGAGATGGTGAAACTACATCCTCAGCAATTAAGGGAACAATTGGGTACATTCCTCCAAGTATGACCCTCTTATGCTACTGATTTTATGTTCTTCAATGTGAGTTTTATTTATTTCATATAATAATCATTAAATAATAGAGACTACATTTTGAGTGTCCAAAAGATTTTCATGATATTCTCTAAAGAATATTAATGTTTGGTTAGAGTATAGAGAAAGTGGGCAAGTTACAACTCAAGGGGATATCTACAGTGATCCGTCTATAAACCATAGTTTATAAACTTTATCATTGTCTAACCCTTGAAAATGGATCAAAAGATTTGTGATTTCCAAGGCTTGCACAGGGTGCAACCCTAGGATCGTTCTCTCCGGAGCTATGCATGTACCACTATTTACTAGCTTGCGATAAGGTTCGCTTTGCAAACTAAATCCGTTGTTGTTTCAAAATTGCTATCTACCTAAAGCTAATTATAAAACAAAATTTCTTTTTGGTATTTTCTGAATTGAGAGAAAGCAGTGAAAACAAAATTTGAGTGTGAAGTATGGATAATGAAGTTCATTTTGAAAATGAATCAAACCATCATAGTTCACAAAAGATTAGGGAAAGTATCGCTTTTCGCACTAAGTTTCGTAATTAAAACCAAACAACTTGCTGGGTCAAGAATTCCATGTAATGAACTCCATTCCATGAAACCCTTTAAAAACACTGTTTGGTACGCATAATTGATTTTGATGGAAATGGAAATGGATATGGAGATGGATATGAGCTTTAAAATTACTTTGGTATATCATGAAAATGAAGATGGAATCCATATCTTTTTTTTCATGAATGTTGATTTTTTTTGAAATGTAACAAAAAAGACTATTTTGCATAAGGGAGGATATTTTGGTCCAAAAAATTGGACTTCATGGAACCTAAATGAATTCCATAGGTTTGGATATGGAATTGAAATTGGGTATTTAGGTGGAATTGAATTCCACATTGAATTGTAATTCCATCATACCAAACATGCCAACATCATGGAATTCAATTCCAATTCCATTTCCACCCTCCCATTTCCACCATACCAAACGAAATATTGTCTCTAAAATCAATTCTAATGTGTGCACGGAAGTCGCAAAGTGAAAATCCAACTCAACACAATATTGTCTCTAAAATCAAGCATAACTAGGAAGATAGAATAGAACAATAATGATTTCATTGAATAGGTAGAAATGAGAGTTCATCCTACCACGTCAAACACAACAAGTTTGATACACAAGTAATCCAAGTTTGTCTCGACCGAGACTAGGCATTTACATAAAAACTACAAGTCATAACTCATAAACTATGTAATCCATATTATAAATGCAGATTGAAAACTAATACTACCCTTTCGGCACTTTGAACTTAGGCTATCTTCATCTCCAAGAGGAAGGGAGATGCTCAACTACTCATATGGTGCGGAATCAGGCTCCGAATGGAAGATTAAAGCATCATGATGGATTGGGGGATGAAATGGAATGGTAGTAGGGTTTTGATGAGTAGAGAGAATGAGAAAATTGGAATGGAATGATTATCTACCTCCTCCTTTTCTTCTTCTCTTGAAACCTACCCTAATTAGGTTGTATTAACCGTCTAGGGTGGGATCCAAAGAAGCGAGTCGGGTTATTTTCCATTTGGAGCATAATTTGGTGCTGATGCGTGATATTCACCGCGGCGAACATGAGGTTTCGTCGCGGCGAACCTCTCTCGAGAGTTCTTTGCTCGCTTGATTGAACTTTGGCCGCGATGAACTTTCTCAGAGCTATCTTCACATGATCTTGTTCAAAGTTCCTGAAATGAAATAGCAAATATTTGAAGTATCATTTGCTCATGATGGAATTTAAGCACAATTATATCATTATTCATGGTAGATGCACCCAAAATCACACTAATCCAAATCAACAACTCTAAATCTCCAATTAAGCACAAGAAAGGGTAATGGAAGGCTAAAATTGAATTAAAAACTCTGGAAATTCAAGTATAAAGGTGGTATAAATAAAGCTCAATCAAATTCCTCCATACTTAAACCTTTGTACTCATGGACAAAGCTTTTTCAAAAACTTTAAAATGATCAATGCATCAAGAATGTATCCTCATGAATCCAGGGCTACAGAACTTGGTAAAAACATTCGTCAAGGAATTAACAAGGATAATGGCAGAGAATAATAAATCGATCCCTGAGAGAGTTCAATTCAAGAGACTGGATAAAAGAGACTTCCTCTCAGAAGGTAGAAGTGTTTCTCTCTCAGCTCACTATGTAAGGACAATTTAACTCATGGTCGGCCTAATCAAATCTCTACCATATGCTTGTAATTATTCTACCTCTCTACCACAAGATCAATATAACGTGAATCAAGAGGACTTTAGGGTTTAAGATGGATGATGGTGGTTGCGAATAATGATGTAGGATGATGAAAAGAAATCCTTGAATACACATCACTAAAGGAATCTAATCATATCAACACCTTTGCAAGACTTTAGAGAAATACATATTCAAATTTTATACTACTTTTTTTTATAAGAGAACAATAATGGTATGGACCATACTTTGATCAGAATATGCTTGCATATATATATAAAGAATGTAGTTTCCAAATGCTGGTTTTCAAGAGTGAATGACTCAAAAGGGTGACAATGGTTAAGTTATGAAGGGTTTGTGTTTGGGCAAAATGAAAGGTTTTTGAAATGAAGGCCCCTATCATTTTCACAGAATATTGGATCATAAAGCTTTGATTAAGAATCAAGACAAGTTCTAGAGAGATTAAAAATCAAGACAGACCCACACTAATAAAATGAAGTTAGGCCCAATTATCCTTATGACAAGGTTAATGTCTCAATTAAGTAGTTTCAAGAACTGAAAACACAAAGAGTCAATTTAAAACTGCATCTACGCTTATCATTTGCTAATAACTCAAAAAACGCAATTAACCAAAAACTTTTATCCCTTAAAATCATGCATCAACTTCCCAATGCATTATTTATGAAAATCATGGTTTCATAAGTTTGCTCAAGAGTGTTAAAGGCATAAAGGTAAGAGGAACATTTTATTTTAAAACTCATAAAGGTAAGGCGAACAACAAAGTTGGTCGCGGCGGAAATGGCCAAAGAGCAAACTTTGCAGTTTAAAACCTCT
>JANTPZ010137703.1:0-16579 GCA_025593235.1 Vachellia pachyceras
ATCTTTTTGTAAGAGCCTAGAAGTTGTGAAGCTATCTTACTAAAATCTTTAACAAACCTCCTATAAAAACCACAATGACCAAAAAAAGATCAAGTTCCTTGATCGAGTTAGGATATGGAAGTGATGATATAACATCTATTTTTGCCTTATCTACTTCAATTCCATTTTTAGACACTAAATGCCCTAATACTATGCCTTTATTTACCATGAAATGGCATTTTTCAAAATTAAGCACTAAACCTTTTTCTATGCATCTAGTAAGAAGTTTATCAAGGCTTTCTAAACATGCATTAAAGCTATCACCATAAATAGTAAAATCATCCATAAAAACCTCCATAGATGATCCCAAAACTCACATAAGATTTCCATCATGGCTCTTTGAAATGTACCCGGGCATTACATAAACCAAAGGGCATCCTCCTATAAGCGAAAGTGCCAAAAGCATAAGTAAAAGTGGTTTTATCTTGATCTTTTTGGGCTATTGCAATCTGAAAATACACTGAAAAACTATCAAGAAAGCAGTAGTTAGTTTTTCCAGCAAGGTGCTCTAGCATTTGATCAATAAAAGGCAAAGAGAAGTGATCTTTCCTTGTTGCATCATTAAGCTTTCGGTAGTCAATGCAAACTCTCCAAGAATTTTGGACCCTATATGGTATGAGTATATTATTTTCATTTTTAATAACAATGATACCACTCTTTTAGGGCACTAATTGCACAGGACTCACCCATTCACTGTTTGAAATAGGATATATAATTCCAACACTCAATAATTTTGTCACTTCCTATTTAACCACATCTAAGATGAGGGGATTTAACCTAAGTTACGGCTGTCTCACAGGTTTACTATCATCATTAAAGAGTATTCTATGTGTACAACAGAAGGAGAAATACAATGTATATCTGCCATGGACTATCCTATAGCTTTTTTATATTTCTTTAAAACAGAAATTAATTGATTCTCTTCTGTTTCAGTCAAGTAAGCAGATGTAATAATTGGAAGCCTATTACCATCAACTAGAAAGGCATATTTTAAATGAGAAGGTAAAGGTTTCAGCTCCAAATCTGGTGGTTATATCTCTGAAGGGATGAGTTCCTTCAACTCCAATGCTCCTAGAAAGTGTTCAAGGCTGCTGGTGTTCCTTCAAATCAGGTGTTTGTGAGTTGTAATCTTGGAAGAGGTGTTAAAATCCCTTGTTGAAATGATCTGTACCTACATCAATAGGGAGACTAATTCAGAAAAATGTCTAAGTACTTGGAAAAAGTTATAGCAATGTGAATCTGAAACTTTAGAGGGGTATGGTGGGGTGATTTTAAGATTTTTAGGTAGAAATCTTGGAAAATCTGGAGGTCCCTTTTCTGTATCAGCTGCATTTTGGGTTGAAAGCAGCTGGAACATCTCCCTCCTCGTGTAGGTATGCCTAGTGATGTTGCCTTGCTCTTTCTCCTCCTTATGTAGTACCTTATTAGCATCAAAATGTGGGCTCCTTGGCACTGGAATTTTTGTATCAAATCTGCCATTATCCTCATTTTTCCTTGTAGTGCTTCCAGCTTCTGCAAATTAACAAAAATGACCTTTCCCATACTGTGTCTTGAGGAATGAGATGTTAAATCATCATTAACAGAAGACAAATCAAAATAAAAAGATGACAAGGTGGAAAGTGAGCTATCAACAGAAAGTAGTCAATACTGCACACATTATTAATGTCATCTACAAAATTTTCAAGAGAAAATAGAGAATTCACATTGAGCAAAGAAAAACCAGTATCTATAGTGTTATGCTGATTCATTTTATATAATGATTCTTTATATTCTTCCACAACTTTATCAATCAAAAAATCAATGGCACTTACACCAAGCAAGGAGTAGTCTTCAAAGGGATGTTTCATTGCTTTATAAACATCAAATTTAATGGTTTATTCCCAAATTCCATTGTAATGCATCCATCTTTTATACTTATCATAGTGTTGGCTGTTCTAAGAAAGGGTCTTCCTAAAATTATAGTTTCATCAACATGTGAATTGTTTCCATATCAAGCACATAGAAGTCTGGAGGGAAAACTAAGTCTCTAACTCTCACTAAAATGTCTTCTACCAACCCCTTAGGCTTCCTAATAGTTTTATTAGTAAGTTGAATCAACATATTAGTGCTTTTCATGCATTCAATTCCTAGGGAAACATACATAGACAAGGGCATAACATTTATTGCAGTTCTAAGATCCAATATTGCATTAGATACATTTATCTTACCCATAGTGCAAGGCACTGTAAAGGATCCAGGGGCAGCACATTTCAAGGGCAACTGTGGCTTGAAAATTGTAGAAATATTGGGGCCTACTTATATAAGTTTATTTGGCTAACATTTCTTTTTATTAGCACACAATTCTTTCAAAAATCTCATGTACTTAGGTGCCTCTTTCAAAAAATCCAGCAATGGAACATTAACAACAAGTTTATTGAACAAATTTAAATCATCTTTCTCAATTTGGGCATTGAAGTTCAGAAATTTTTACCTCTTTACCTTTATGACTTACAGCTGTCCAACAGCTGCTCCTTCCTCCATTTTTTGCTTTTCAGCCCCTCACTCAAAGCTTTTTGTTCCCTCCTTGACTTGAGTAGTTTTTTCTCGTTTTCAGTTTCAGATTGCAGTATGAATTCTGGCTTGTTTTCTCCATATTCCTCAGCATTTTTAGATTCTTCTTTATCAATATTTTTAGTGCCGCTTGTGCTTGGTTAGTTCCTCTAATCATTTTCAATAAAACTTACATGTTTCCCACTCCTTAGTCTTATGGAATTCAGTGACTTTGGGTTCATCACTGTATTATATGGTAAGGTGCCTCCAATTCTTGCATTAACTTCACTTAAGGAGTTGGCTAGTTGGGTAACATAGCTGGAAAGAGTGGTATTTTTGGCTTCCCATTGTTTAATCTTGATGTCAAACTTTTTCTCTATTGTATCTAGCTTTAAAATTGAGGTGGTTGCAGTGTTTTCAAGTCTTGATCCTAACTCATTCATGCCATCATTCATGACTTTGATCAACTTATTTATTGTTTCACCATTTTCTGCCTTCTCACCTTGCATAGGGACTAAAGCTCTTGACAAATCAGCAGTAAATCTCCGTCCTTCGTTATAGGTGTTTGAATATGGATTCCTTTGCTGAAATTGACCTTGTCTTTATCTATTTGGGTATATTGCTGAAACTTCTTCACAATGGCTAGGACAATCTGCACTCATGTGCATTGGAGAAGCACAAAAGGTGCATAAAGGTCTAACCAATGCTTAGAAGGCAGCCACTGGTTTGAGTGGTTTGTTATGCTTTTCCCTCTCCAAGTTTTCCACTCTCCTACTCATGTTTTCAGTAAAAACTAGCAACTATTCTAGTGTAATATCCACCCTTTTCTGTAAATTGAAATAGAGGCCAAACCAATAGCTATGAGATGAGATAAGGCCCACAAAATAAAAGTGCAGAAAGAAAAGGTGTCATTAGATCAAAGAGACCCTGGTCAATTTAGTCTTAAGACTTTGAAATTAATAAGAATGTAAGCCAAGGACGTAAATGTCATTAAGTATAAAGACCAAGGGCAATATGGTCATTAGACATAAAGGGCCAAATCGATAATTAAAAGTCAAGTTATAACCCGTAGATAGAAAGTACAGAAAAAGTAGATGTTAGAATGGAAAGATTAAAGTTAACTTGGCCCTAATGGTTTGAATTCTTTTAAGAACTTTGCAGTTAAGTGTGCTCGCCCTGGAGTAATGTATGGATGGGTGACCTCCTGGGAAGGACCCAAATGTCATTAGACAAAATGGGAATTACGAAAAATTAGACAAAGTAAGGGCATTTTGGTGATTAAGAGATATGTAAGGGTATTTTGGTCATTTGACAAAGTCAAAGTCAAAAAGTCAAATAGTTGACCAACATATTAGAAAATGTCACAGATGCCCAAAAGATAGAGCAACACTCACTGATTAACAAAGATTCGATAGATTGCTGAAAATCGGCCTAGATTTTTATTTATAGAATTTTGAAGATTTAATGGCCGAAAATAATTATTTGAGGTATCAAAAGACTTTAATCAGCTGAGTTCATGGCAAAGAAAAATAAAGTGAATTTTATAATATTTTATAAAATTATTGCCCAATATATGATGAAGGCGAATTCTAAGAACGGAAGGAAAAATAACCGAAAATCCTGAAAATATAATTTTATTCAAAAATTAATTCTAGACAATCCGAAGGGCAATTTGATGAAAGGAAAAGGGCTATAGTATCAGTGAAAATTGTAGAAATTTTTAATGCCCTAAAAGTTATTTGCCCGTCAGAAATACGTTTTTCAGGGATTTTCGACAGGATAAAATTACCCTGTTATTTTTGGACGAATTTTAAGGGTATTTTTGGATAAATATTTCACCATATTAGTAAATTAATTATGGAGGATAAAAGAGGTATAAAACATCTCCAGAAAAAGCAGGGAAAAATTTACCGGAATAAAGTTATGTTTACCGGTAAAAAGTGTAATCGGTAGGAGTAACCGAAAGGAAGTTGGTTTGGTTAGTGTAACCAAAGTTACAACCAGATTTTTTTACCCCATGTGCACCCAATGATGACAACTTTATGAGAGCTAATAAGAATTAAGCAAGTGGTGAAGTGGTGGTGAAATCTCAACCATCAGATCAAACTTTAATTTTAAGAAACCATCCTAGCCATCCATGTAATTGTGAAAAGATTACTTAAAGGAAAATTTCATCTCTTCTCTCACCATTTTGGACGAAATTTTGGGCTGCCATGGGAGGAGAGCTTGACGCCATTTTCAAGCTTCAAGAGGAAGAAGAGCTTGAAGAAATTCAAAGTAAGAAGCTATACCACCCAAACCTATACATATTCTTGATCCTTGCAACCTCCTCTACCATTTCCATGGATTAGTTTCTTGATTAAACTCCTCTTTCTCAAGATTGAAAGTTAGGGTTCATGATGGTGAAAGTGAGAAAGGGAGGGATTTAGAAGAAATTAAAGGTTACAAAACACTCCTTGAAGATAATGAGTAGATTGATGTATATATTACTTGGGTTTGATGGTTGTATGAATTTTTGGAATCTCAAACCTTAAGGGGAGGTGCTGTCCAATTTTATATTTGATGAGGAAGAGTTGTTTTTTAGTTAAATGATCCATGAGAAGTATTTTGGGATCAAGAATATGTCATTATATGTGAAGAAAGGTTGAAAATCACAATTGTGTGCTTGTGTCCTGTTTTTGGGTCAGTGCTGGAAGTTGTGGAAGGAGTATTATTTTGATGATTTTGATGCTTCCATTGAGTTTAGAAGGAAAATTTGTGTAGGGTAAAAGTGAGAAATGGATTTGGGAAGCATTAAAAATCATAAGAGCAAGTTTCAAAGTTTTAAGGGTGCTTAAAGGAGCATTAAAGGTTATATTGCGTTTTTGCAAGTTTTCTTTCTTTGTGATGGCTGGAAATTTATGATTATGTTATTGTCTAATGTTTAGAAAGTTTAAATACCAAAGAAGTCATTGGAAAACATTAACAAGAGAGCTTCAAGTTCAAGGGGAATTAAGAGGACAAGGTAGCAACACTCCTAACTTTGGCATCTACTTTACATTGATTATATATATGTGTTAATTGCCATGTTTGTTGTGTGGTTGTAGCTATTTAAATTATGAAACCTTACTTGTGTGAAAGCGTGATGATTGTTATGCAATGATTATCTTGGCTTGGTGAAAACTTGATTGATTGTTCTTGTTACATGGCATATTTGATTTCATTTAATAATCATGCATGTATTATTAGAGTGTTTGCTACTGGGATTTCATTGAAATCTCACCCTCCCCAACTAACCATTTTAGGTGCAAGTTTAAGCAAGGGCAAAGGAAACATTAGTGAAGCATAAAGGATCATGATGTGGTGATTAGTTATCAAATTATATAGTGTACATGTTTAAGTGTTTGGATTAAATGTAATCCATAAACCTCTTCATGCTTTGATTACATGCCTATGTGAAATATAACATGTGGATGTAGTATTATTATGTTGGTAAAAATGGCATGAAAAAGGATGAGACCAAATGGTAAGAAATAAGTAAAGTTGCAAGATAAAAAGGGTCCAATGCCCTTTTTAATTCCCTAAGTTTGGGTTATGAGAAAAAATAGTAAATGAATCCCAATTGATCTGAAACTTGGTGAAAAAATATTTCATATGGTAAGGTTTAAAACAAGATAAAGTTTTCTGAAATTGGACTTTTACTCAAGAAGTTATGAATATTCCAAAGTTAAGAGAAAAACCTAGAAAATTGGAAAAATGACCATATGAATAGTGAAACTTTACGCAATAAACTGTATCAATTGGGTAAGTATATGAACAAATGAGTATTTTTACTATGTATATCACTGTATAAGCTTCAAATAGAAATTTGAACCACTCAATTTCTATTTTTCTAAAATTAGTTATGATTTTTCAAAGTTGGGCCAGAAATCTGGAAAATGACCAAGTGAATAGTAACCTGAAAATGAAATTTTCAATTTCACTTCTTTGGTCAACTTAAGTTATCTAAGGCCCTAAAGTAGTTCAATAGTGATCTAATATGAAGCTTATAGGGGAAAATAAGGAGTGTTACATCTAGCATCTTTGATGAAGGGCTATGGGGAGAAGAAACCAAGAGACATGGGGAGAAGAAACCCAAACACAATGCAGCAAGGTTCTAACTCATATGGTACCAATAGATGTCACAAAATTCTTTAAGTGCTAGTGTAACGAAGTTGATTGTGTTAACAAGTGGAATCCAGTGACTAACTCTGCTAAAAAGCAACCATTCCAGTAGTAAAAATGAGGTACTTTAGTTTCTTTTGATTCAACTTCGCTCAAATTTGAACCAAAATAGCAACACAATCACAAAATTGTTTTAGCAGTTTAGGTCCTGTGACAACAAGTACATTTCAGAATGTTTCAGCAGATATAAAAATCGCTCATTACTCAAGATTCTTTGTTCATTATGGCAGACACCTAAAAATCATATTCACCTTATCCACAAATTCACCTTATCCACAAATTCCCAGTGATGATAAAATTAATGTATGTCAACAATTTTTGAAGAATACAGCAGCACAACAATCACTAGCATGACATAATCAATTAATCCACCTCCAGTTGTACTCAAGACGCAAAACAGGATATTGATAGCACAAGTATTACAATTTCAGGCACAATTTACAGGTGATTTAGAAATAGAAAAGAGCTGGTGAAGCTAAGGAGAACTATTGCTGCAGCAAATAATTCTTCCCCACTTACTTATAATCAGAGTCAAGTGTCCAATTGAGCTTTTGGAAGGAAAAAATTTCACACAGCTAATAGAAGGAAGCATTGACCAGAAAATATAATGAAAATTATAGGGTAATATGAATAAGAACCATAGAATGTGCAGTAACTAAGCAAAAAGATAGGAGGAAAGAAAATTGCTACTATAATTGCTAGAAAAAGGAAAGAAAAGAAAAAACAACAACAAATATATTCAATGATTTTTTTGAAAAATAACTGGTATCTAGAAAGAAAAATCAGATACAAAGCTCCCCGGCAACGGCACCAAAAATTTGATCTCTAGTTGCTTTAAGGTCAAATTTAAATTCTCAAGATTATGTAATTACTGGCACAATCCTAAGGTCGATTCTCTAAGGAGCTTCAATATCTCTAGGTACTAATTAGCAATTTAATCTTGCAAAATGAAGGGTAAATGGTTCTATCATTCTAATATGTATCAGAAGTATGATCTATTTTTTTATTTTGCTTTTCTACTAAATCAGATTGTAACACAGAGCAAGATGTGAATGAAAAATGAACTGATGCCAATAATGCTTCCTAGGAATTGTAACCTTGCCTTCATTGACTTCCACATTTTTTAGGAATTCTTTGTATCAGAAAACTAGCTATTTCCCTCATTATATCACAGCCAGGTATGCATTTTAAATGTTTAGTTACTTCCAAAAACAATATCAATTAACATTGCTTAGTGAATTAGTCACAACACTCAATCCAGAACAATATCATGTCAAGAGTAAAGTGAAGATAATCTCAATCAAGAAGGTAATATCTGAACAAATACAATTCAATCAAGCTATGTAAGATTACATAGAAGAGGAGTACTGAAGCAGTATATGAAATCTCATACAAGCTGTAATATCCATCATTTTTCTGTAAATTGAAATAGAGGCCAAACTGATAGTTATGATATGAATTAAAGCCCAGAGATAAGAAGTACAAAAAAAAAAAGAGGATGCTAATGGACTGAAAAGATTAAAGTTAACCCGGCCCTAATGGTTTGATTTTATTTAATAACTTCGCAGTTAAGCGTGCTTGCCCTGGAGTAATGGAAGGATGGGTGACCCCCTGGGAAGGACCCCAATGTAATTAAACAAAAAAGATCAAGGACATAAATGTTAAGGGCGATCTTGGCATTTTGAAAGATTAGTAAAAGTAAGGGTATTTTGGTAATTAAGAGAAAAAACAAGGGTATTTTGGTCATTTGACAAAGTTAAAGTCAAAGTCAAATGTTGACCAAAATATTAGAAAAACTCACAGATGCTCAATTGATAGAGCATAACTCACTGAACAACACTGTGGGTCTTGAATCTTTGAGTTTCAACTTAGATTTCTGTCTATAGAATTTTGAAGGACAGAAACCAAAAAATAATTATTTGGGGTATCAGGAGTTCTCAAAGATCAGTACTAGAGTATAGAAAAATAACGTGAATTCTATAATATTTTATAAAATTATTGCCCAGTATACCATAAAGACGAATTCCCCGATTGGAGGGAAAAAGACCCGAAAACCTTGAAAATATAATTTTCTTCAAAACTTAATTTCAGACAATCCTGAGGGTAAATTGAGGTACGGAAAAGGGCTAGAGCATCACTAAAGATTATAGTAATTTTTAATGCCCTAAAGCTAAATTGCCCGTCGGTAGCTCGTTTTTAGCGATTTTGACAGGGTAGAATAACCCTGTTGAATTTGGACGTTTTCCAAGGGCATTTTTGGAATAATTATTTTACCAACTGAGTTACTAAAATATGGAGATTAAAAGAGGAAGAAAACATCTCCAGAAAAGCAAAGAAAGATTTACCGAGATAAAGTTACTTTTACAGGTAAAAGTTGTAAACGGATGAAGTAACCAAACGATAACCGATTTGGTTAGTGTAACCAAACCCCCAACCAGATTTTTAACCCCTTTTTGAGCTCAATAAATTCAGTCAATGAAGAGCCATTAGGTGTCTAATGTGGTGGTGTAATATGGACCCTTAGATCAATCTTAAGTTTCAAGAACAAATCTTAGCCTTCCATTTGTTATGAAAGGGATTAATTAAGTCAGATTTTTTTGGCTCTTCCTCGAGCCATTCTTCACGTCATTTCAGTCCCAAAAAGAAGAAGAGAAGATTCCATGGAAGGTACCAAAACGAGGAAGCAAAATCCACTCAAAACTTTAAGGTAAGTTGGGATTTCTTGATGAAGCCTTCTTTATTTTGATCCCTAGTGTAATATCCCAAATTTCGTGAACGGAAATAAAGGCCAAACTAATAAAGTATGAAATGATTTAAGGCCCATGGATAACAAAGAGATGATAATTGACTAAGTCTCAACATCTTAGAATTTCAAAGTAAAAAATGACCAAAGGACAAAATGGTCATTTGGTACAAATGATAAGGGTAAAATTGTCATTTTGATTAAAATGCCCATGTTATAAATGCCATTAAACAGTGAGGCCAAAAAGGAAATTGGTTATGAAAGAGCAAGGGTAAAGTTGGAATTAAGAAAGAATAGAAAAAGCAATGGTATTTTGGTAATTATGGAAAAAGTAAGGAAGAGTAGAAAAAGGCAATGGTGGGTTCCGTCCACTTTGGTATTTGATGGGGAAGAGTTTTGTTTGAGCTATATGATGCATGGAAAGTGGTTTGGAAGTAAGAATACACAAGCCTACATGAACAAAGTTTGAAAAATCCCAAAAACCCTCTTTGTTATGTTTTTTGGAAAAATAAAAATAAATAGAGGGAGTGGGATTTTGATGATTCTAATGCTTCCAATGGCTTTAGAAGACAAATTTGTGTAGGGTAAAAGTAAGAAAAGTATTTGGGAAGCTTTTGAAATCAAAAGAACAAGTTACAAAGCTTTAAGGGTTTTGAAAGAGCAATGTGTGTGATATTGCGTTTTATGATGTTTCTTGCCTTGTTTGTGGCTGGAAATTTATGAGCATATTATTGTATGGTGTTTAGGAAGTTAAGAACCCAAAGAACTCATTGGGAAAGTAAGCAAAAAGGAATCAAGTTTCAAGGGAACTAAAGAGACAAGGTAGCAAGACTACTAACTCTTCAAAGCTATTTTAAGAACTTGTGCGAATGGTGCATTGTTCTATGATGTATGAGCTTGTGTTATGTGTATGATATGTGACTTTGATTGCTATGGCCTATGCATGTTAATGTAATGTTTGAACATGTCACATGTACCTTGATCATACACACATTTTTGAAAAGCATTACATGCACATTCACTAGTTTTATTAGTTAGTTTTGCTATTGGGATTTGCATAAATCTCATTATTCTCCAACTAACCATGTAGGTAGAAGCTCAAGCAAGGGTAAGGAAATGATTATTGATGAATCAAGATGATGTTCATGCTTGAGTGAATTTTTGTGTAAATATTATGATTTGCTAAGCTCTACCTACAAGTTATTGAAGTTTTGTAATCCTAAACCTCTACTTGAAGTAGCATGTGGATATGTGATGATGCATGCATGAATATGGGTTTGAAATGCTAAGGAATGATGAGGAAGTAATCATGCATGATAAGAGGATGGTTTATGAACCAAAAAGAGGTTTTGGTGATTTTTAAGAAAAAGTTAGTTTTCAAGCAAATGGGTTCTAAAGGCCCTGAAAACTGATCTGCTTCAAATGTAGATAAAAAATAGAAAACGAGCTCTGATTGAGCTGAAACTTACCATTTAAATACTACACATCCTAAGCTTTAAAATGATATAAAGTTTGCGAAATTGGGATGTGTACTTTAAGAGATATGATTTTCCAAAGTTAAGGAAAAAAATCTGGAAATTGCCATTTGAACTAAAATTTTTACAGAATAAACTGATTCAATTGGACAAGAATTGGAACCAGTGAGTATTTTCCCCTATATATCACTTAATAAGGTTAATTTAGAAATTGGAATCACTCCATTTCAATGTTTCTAGAATTAACTATGAATTTTCAAAATTTGGCCAGAAATCTGGAAATGGGCCAGTGAACAGTAACAACATTTTTTAATTTTCAGGTTCACTATAAAAGGCCAATTTGAGTTATCCAAGGCCCTATAGTGGTTCAAAAGTGATCTAATATGAGCATATAGGGGTAAAATATGAGGTATCACAAGTTATATATGGGAATTGAGCAAGGAGTTATTGTTCATGTAGCACTATTTGGTACTGTTCATGAAGGAAAATGAAGGATTTTATTATGTTCAATTATGGGAAAATGGTATAGGAATGTGTTAATACATGTTTAAGAAGATAGAAGTTGAAAAATCCTATTTTTCTAGATTTTTGGCCAAGTCAGAAAATAATAGGAGTGTGATTTTGATGATTTTTATGCTTCCAATATCTTTAGAATGAAAAATTGTGTAGGGTGGAAGTGAGAAAAGGATTTTGGAAGCATTAAAAATCACAAGAGCAAGTTTGTAAACCCTAGAGTTCATAAAAGTCAAGAGAGAGTTTTGTAAGTTTTCATAGTTCTCTTGGCTTGATAATGACTTGAGATTGATGATTATGTTCCTATATGATGTATAGTAAGGTGAAATACTAAAGAGAACACTTGGAAAGTTGATCAAGAGAACTCCCAAATTCAAGGGAAGTTAAAGGATTAAGGTAGCAAAACTTCTAACTTTAAGCAAAGTTATTGTGAAAATATTTTATGAATTATGCATGGCTTGATATTGATTATTTTTGATGATGAAAGTATAAATATGTGCTTATGTGTGCTATAGCCATATGTATGTAATTGTCTCATGTTGCACATTTTATGTTATCACGAATTCACACTTATCTTCCAAGGATGCCATGCAATTTTTATAAGTGTGTTAGATAGTTTTGCTATTAGGATTTCCAAAATCTCACTCTCCCCTAACTAACCATTTTAGGTGGAAGCTCAAGCAAAGGTAAAGGCAAGTTACATGAAGGGTAGATTAAATATTGCTTATTACTTGCCAAGTGATATGTTAATGTTGTTGATACCTTGTTTTGATGATAACAAAATGAAGTGATTTATGTGTTAGAAAGAATTTCAGGGATTGAAAAATGTTTCTGAAACTTGAACCTCAAATTTTTAATTCAGTGCTTTATAACTATGCTCGAGTATTGATTCAAAGTATTGATTTTAAACTGAGTTTTGTGCAGCACTTTCAGTGAGTACTTCAAGTATTGACTTTAAGTATTGTCAATACTCGAGTACTGGTCCCCAATGCTCAAGCATCGAGGTATGAAAAAGATGTTATGAACAATGATTTCAATGAGTACTTCAAGCATTGGCATGAAGCATTGCCAATATTGAGCACTGGTTCTCAATACTCGAGCATCGGGCTAGGATAGAGCACTCAGACAGTGCTGCAATGCAATATTCCAAGTGTTGGCTGAAAGCACAGCCAATGCTCGAGCACTAGGTCTCAGTGCTCGAGTATTGTGATTTTTGAAATTACTCTTAGACAACACTTCAAACATTGGTTGAAAGTATAGCCAATGCTCGAGCACTAGAAACCAGTGCTTGAGCATTGAAAGTCTCTGACAACACTTCCAGTCAATACTTCAAGCAGAGGCTTCTAGCAGAGCCAATGCTCGAGCACTAGTTCACAGTGCTAGAGTATTGAAGTTTTTCATACAACACTGGGAGCAAACACTGCAAGTATTAACTGGAAGTACTGCATATGCTCGAGCATCGGGCCAAAAATTTTACTGTTCACTCATACTTCTTGAAATTGCTCCAGCAAACACTGATAGCACTCTTTATGCTTGAGCACCAAGATTTATTACTCGAGTATTGAGATGTTCTGTTATTATTTTTCTCAATACTCTCACAAAATGCTCGACCAATCTTAAGAAGTATTGTCAGTACTCAAGCATTATGATTTCACACTCGAGTATTTGATTCTTTTTTAAACACTTTCATAAAACACTCGAGCAGTGTATCAAAGCATTGAAATTTTCTTTGAAATTATTAAACAATACTCGAGCATTGAATGGGTTATGCTTGAGCACTGCTGTTCTGACAGCTTTATGTCTGACACACTCAACCTATGCTACACACCTACTTTCCTTATCTGTGTAACGACATTTTGAATACTAACTGCTCTCATAAATGCAAAAGCTTAAGACATTAAATAAGGAAAGAAGCACAGGCATGGTCTGAGGCTCGGAGACTTTAACGTTCTTCTGCAATATTCAACGTTGTCTGACTGAGCAGCATTAAATGCCATTAATGGAGAAACCAAATGGTCGATGTTGAGAGTAACGGCTATTAAATGGAGTCTAACAGACATTCAAGAACTTCTCAACTATAAAATGCCAGGCATTCAATACAGAGCGTAATGAACTTCCTGAGCATTAAAAAGCTATTCATTTCATTCTCTGTAATTCATTCAATATTCTTGTTGTACTTCATTATCTGCCATCTACTCTTTTAAGAGAGTCTTTCTTGAGCAAAAACAATTTGTAAACCTGTGAGAAACTCAAGGTTAGGACTTTGAGTCTATTGGGCTGAAAGAGAGATAGAAAACAGAGAGTGTTCTACTCTATTTTAGTGAAAGGAGGAAGGGGGAGTGGATTCCCACTTATACAGGCTTGTAAAGCCTCAGTTGGTTGTTGATAGTGGATTTGGAAATCTCAAGGTGCTCTGAGGATTGGACGTAGGTCAAGAATACCGAACCAGGATAAATCTCTGTGTTCATCTTTCCTCTTCACTCTCGGTGAATTTGTTTTTATCTTTGCGTTTTAAAGTGTTAAATTTTTAATTTGACCAATTTACCCCCTCTTGTTCAAATCCTGTTCTAACAAATGTTTTTATGTATATGGTTATGAGCTTGATATGTATGTAAACCCTTAAACCACTACATGAAGATGTGCATGTGTATGAATGCATGTGAGATTATGGGAGGTGAGTGACATTATTGCAAAGGGGTTTTACAAATTTTTAAGAAACGGAAGTTTAAAGAAGAAGGGGTTCCAAGACCCTTAAATCTGTCCTATTTTGAACAGTGAGGAAAAATAGCAAATGGAGTCAAAATAATATAAAATTTTCTAGTTAAATACTACACATTCTAAGCTTTAAAAAGAGCCAAATTTTACTGAATTTGGATGTGTAGATAAAAAGTTATGATTTTCTAAAGTTGAAGGAAAAATCTGGAAAATGGAAAAATGACCAAATGAACAGTGATTCTTCATGGAATAAACTGTATTGATTGGGCAAGGTTTTGGCCAAATGAGCATTTTTATCCTATAGATAAGGTTATAAAATGTATATAAAAATTGGAACCACTCAATTTTAATTTTTCTAGAATTAGTTATGAATTTTCGAAGTTGGCCAAAAATCTGGAAAATTGACCAAATGAATAGTAACCCAAGTTGAAAATTTTTCTTTCATTTCTTTGGTCAATTTGAGTTATATAAGGCCCAAGAGTGATTCAATAATGGCATAATATGAAGCTAGAGAGGTTAAGTAAGGAGTGTCACACTTTGGTACGAGCCATGACTACACTGGATAACCAGGCAAGGTAATGAAAGTTTCAGAAAATGCGAAACTGTCAGTAACGAGTGTAGAAATGACTGGATTTGATGAAGGAAATCATGAAGTAATGGGAAATGATTGTGGAGGTTATGATTTATGAAGGTTTTTGATGGGAATGTAATGGTTTTGGAGGGTTGAAACTGTGACACTCCTTAATCTTTATCTGTAGCTTCATTTTAATCCATTTGGAAGCACCTTTAGGCCTTTAGTGACTTAGAGTAACCAAAAAGTGAATTTTTTTTTCAAGTTTAGGGTTACTATTCACGTCACTATTCACAGATTTTTGGGCCAACTTTGAAAATTCATAACTAATTCTAGAAAAATCGAAATTGAGTGCTTCCAGTTTCTATTTGAAGCTTATAAGTTATTCTATAAGGGAAAAATACTTAGTGAATCATTATCTTGCCCAATTGAAACAGTTTTATGTGTGAAAAGTACTGTTCATTTGGCAATTTTTCATTTTTTTCCAGATTTTCAATGATTTTCTTCAAAATTGGAACATAATAACTTTCTGTACAAAACTCCAAATCCGTTGTTCTTTAGCTTGTTTTAAAGCTTACAATGCCAACTATTGTTCTGTAAAATTTCGGCTCAATTGGAGTTCATTCACCCTATTTTGAAATAGATCATAGTTAGGGGTTTGACTAACTTTACTTTGATAAAAAGTCAAACTTTTCATTTTCAAACTTCATCATTTAAAACCCTAACTTCTAATCCATGTTTAATTATGTTTGATCATGCAAATGGGAGTTCTTTAAGCATCATAATTCAATCCCAAATCACATAACTTTACAATATCATCCTCATACAAAACATATAAATTCCTTGCTTCAATCCTCATGCACTCTCTCTTCACCCTTGAAAGAACTTGTACCTAAAATGGTTAATGGGGGAGGATGAGATTCGAGGAATCCCAGTAGCAAACATTACAAACTATGCATGTAGGATGAATGCTAGTGCATGATATACTTGCCTTACATAGGCTCATGTTCACATAATGAAATGTTGCGTGCTCAATGTTTTGTGAAATGTACTTATGGCCATAGTAAAAACAAAAAAAGAGCTTCATTCATTCATACATGCTTCACATAATCTAGTAAAGCACTACAGCAAATCGATGCATATCATAAACATCAAATACATACAAGTAAGTAAGTTCACTACCTTTTAGACTTTGCCTCCTCCTTTTGTGCCTTGGTCTTCTAACCATAACTTCTTCTTTTTCTCTTTATGGCCCTAGATAAGCAATGACATTATTAGAGTCATGAAGAGTGAATGCCCAATGGGCCACATTAGCCCTAAAGGCTTACTTTCACCCTTGGAGTCTGGCGTGCCCTGTCTCACAAATCGCAAAACAATGTCGTTGGTCAACCTTGAAAATTTGCCAAGAATTAAATTTATAATCTCCAAGGGTTGTATAGTTGCAACCCAGGATCGTTCTCACCGGAAGCAAGTCACGCACTAAAAGTTCTTAGCTTATGCTTATGTTTGCGATGCAAAAATGCAAATGGGGTTTAGTTTGAAATAAACTAACCTACCTATCTAAATGCAGAAATTAAAACTTGTTTTTGGTATTTTTGGATTGGGGAGGAAAAATTAGGCAGAAATGGAATAAAAATGGAAGTGTTATGGAAGATTCCTCTTGAAAATGAATTGGGCCATCACAGTTCGCAAAGGATTAGGTAGAGTAATTACTTTTCGCACTAAGGTTTCGAAATCATAAACCCTAACAATTCGAATGGGTCCGGAGATGCACACAGTGACCTCCTTCTA
>JANTPZ010137704.1:0-17560 GCA_025593235.1 Vachellia pachyceras
GGAAAACTAAATAAAAAACAAAATTAAAAAACAAAAAAATAATGTAAATTTAAAAAAATAAAATAAAATAAACAAATTAAAAATAGACAAATTAAATAAATCAAATTAATAATAATAAAATTTCTCAAACTAAAACTATTAAAAAATTTCTAATTCTAATCACCAGTTGCCTTGAGTCCCCGGGAACGGTGCCAAAAACTTGATGCTACCAAAATTTAATTATGCACTGCAAGTGTACGGGTCGTGAAAATAATATATGGTATCCCACAGAGACTGAATCTAATAGGTAAGTAGGCACTAGAAACCTAAACTTCATTTAAATTGAGAAAATCAAATGCGAATAACGAAAATATGAATTTAAATGAACTAAAATATTAATTCTAATACACTAGAAAATATTAATCGACACAAGCAACCTAGAGTGGCTAACCCCTTCTTTAAGTTTTATGACATGTAATTACCCAAATAAATATATTTAACTTTAACTTGTTAATATAGAGTATAAATAGATGCAGTGTCTTCGGATCATCTACAACGCTCTCTCAAATAAAACTATTATTCCTTAAATAGCTATTCAAAAGGCATTAACTCGAATGGTATTCCTCTAATGTGATTATATGAGTCCCGCAAGTATATTCCTATCCTAAAGGTAAATTAGAATAAATTCTAAAATCACATTATTCAGTTTAAAGGTCCAATTAAGATCCCCCTTCCGAGATTAATCTAAATTCCGCACATTTGTACTTAATGTTGATTAGACACTAAGCAGAGATAATAAGATTTTAACCGAACAAACACAATTAAAATTGAATATAAATAAATGGTTTAAACATGCTCAAATCCTTAAATCAGTTCATAGCTACTCTAGATCTAAAGAAACTTAGCCACACATGGCTTTAATCAAATCCATAACAAGATTCAAGAAAAGCATTGGAAAAGCAAGAAAAGAAAGAAAGAGGATGAAAGATGAAGACACTGAATGATGAGATCTCTTTGCACGCCTTCTCTCTCTACTTCTCTTGTGGATGTTGGCTCCTAAACGTGTGTCCCTTTGCTGCTCTGTGTGCGTCGTCTGTATGTACGCCCTCTTCTCCTCTGCGTGTGTCTCCACATATATATAAACTGTTGCATTGGATATGTGTAATCCTTGTGCATGCATCCTTTTTGTTGATTTCTTTTCTTTTTTTTATTTTGATTCCAAGGATCTCTCAATTTATACATATATATTGAAACTCCCATGAAAATCGTTGCTCTAAAATAGAAAGAAGTTCAAACTATTAGAATTAATTCATTATGATGTTGGTGATTTGAATGATTGCCTTACATTAGGTGATAAAAAGTATTTTGTGACTTTTATTGATGATTGCGCTAGATATTGTTATGTCTATCTAATAATTCAAAGATGAAGTTCTAGATAAATTTAAGATATTTAAATCTAAAGTAGATCTTCAATGTGAAACCTTTATTAAATGTAAAAGGACAGAAATTATGATCCAAAATATTTTTGTTGGTATAATTAATCAAGTAACTGCCTGTTATTCCCCACATCAAATTGGTATAACTGAAAGGAAAAATAGGGTTCTTGGAGAAATGGTATATGACATGTTATCTAACTCTGGTTTATCTAGTGAATATTTGGGTGAAGCATTGCTAAATGCATATCATATATTAAGTAGAGTTCCTAATAAAAGGAACAAGATAGCTCCATATGAATTATGAAAGATAAGAAAACCTAATCTCAGTTATTTGAGAGTTTGGGGATGCAGAACAATAGTTAAAGTTCCAAATCCAAAAGGAAGAAATTTGGTGAAATAGGAATTCAGTGTATATTCTTGGGATATGCTTAAAATATTAAGGCATATCAATTTGATTCTTGTATGATGTTAGTACCAAATAAAGGTTGTTTTGGAGACAACATGAATATTCAAATGTAATTGGATGCTTAATGTATGTTATGACATGTATAAGACCAAACATAACATATGTTGTGGGAAGATTAAATAGGTACACAAGCAATCTAAATGAGATCCATTGACAAGCTATAGAAAGAGTATTAAAGTACTTAAAAGGAGCAATTAATTACAGTTTGACCTATAGTGGTATCCTTCAATTTTGAAAGGATATACAAACACTAGTTGGATAACTTACTCAAAGGATCATGCTCTCACATATGGATGGGTCCTTTGGTGGCATGTTATTTCTTGGGGATCAAAGAAATAGACATGTATTTCTAAGTCTACTACGGACTCTGAGTTCATAGTATTAACTACAAGTAGTAAGGAAGTAAAATTGCTTAGAAACTTGTTACTTGAAATTCCTATATGTTCTAAGCCGATGACACCAATATATATCAATTGTGATAATCAGTATGCTTTTACAAATTTATAATGGAAAGTTGCGACATATTAACCTTAGTTATAACTCAGAGTCCAGATCCTTTAACGAAAGTTCTAACAAGGGATATGATGTTAAAAAGTCAAGGGGATAGGTTTGAAGCCCTAGAAACCTAGATTAACAATAGTAGAAATCCAACTCACACTTGAACATCACTTCAAGTCTTAAGTTTAATGGTAAAATGATTGCATGCTTAACATTTTGTATACATACCAAAGTTGAAAAGTTTTTGGTAACAATAAAAGGTGAATGTTGAGTGTTAATTTAGCTCTTAATATAGCTGTAAGCATATATTTGCTGGAGCATTTATCAGGGTGGTGCTCTTGATAGAGTCTATCTATAAGAGAGTGAAGTGTGACCTCTTTTAAGAGCTAAGGGCTTGACTCCAAAAGCTCTTATGAAAAGCATATGGAAACAGGCTATAAATGTGTCATTTAAAGTGGCATATAATGGTTCAAGATCTCATACATAATTCACAGACACTTATTTATATGGGATAATTGGTTCAAAGCTTAGTCGACCATATTATTTTAGAATGGTGAAACCATGTTACTTAGATAAATGTTCAAATTATCGAAATACCTTTACTGACAACATGAGATTTCCAAAGTGATAAGAGTTTTGATCATTTTAAAAATTGTTGGAATATTTTTAAAATGAAGAGATGTGATTTTTCAAAGGTTATATCCTTTTAAAATAAAGAGTTTATATGAAAGGTTGTGTAAGGAGTTATAATTATAAAGCCATTTATCCCTACATACCATAAAAATGTATATGGTTGTGACTTTTAACTGAAGTTATATTGCTTGAAAAGGTACACTTCAATACATCTTTTCAATTGGACATACAATTTTTTACACACAATAAGATCAAACTCATTGTCTTTCTCTTTGAGTAAACACATAGATAAAATCAAATTATCACTTTATAAAAGTCTTTGTTGTGTATACTTGAATATCGGGAGAGCAATCCATACTCAAGGGTCTCTATTATATCTTGCAGGAAATTCATTGGTTCACCCAACTTGCACCTTGTAATATAGGAATAGGTGAGTGAGAATTAAGGTTAAAGGAAAGTGTTACCCACGCTTTGAAGATATCATTCACAATTTTCTTTTTTATCTCTTCTTCTTATACTCTTCAGAGAACCATTCCTGCTGAAACAAACAATGGACTACTATAACTAAGTCAATTCACTAGCAAATCTTCAAATGTAAATTCACCAGTTCACAATTCACTAAGTTTTAAAATAAACTTGGTACATTTTCATTCATAATTTACTACTGTGTTAATTCAAAAGCTCTTTGATATGATTGAGGGGATGGGAGGCTATGAAATTATATATATAGAGGGAAGAGTGGTTTGTATGCCAAATGAAAGTGAAAGCACATTTACAATCTTAATAGCAATTCGGACTCCAAATGAGCATGAGATCCTCCAATACGAATACAGCTTTAGCTTGGAGCATGTGACAAAATATATGTTTAAGTTATTCGATCACTTGTTCACTAGAAGAAAGGCTTAGAAAAAATATACCAAATAATAAATTTTAAGTTTTTTTAATACACCGCTAAGTCATCAAACATCAAGTCACACAATGATTCAAATTTTATATAGGGAAAATGACAGACAAGTCCCAACCAAGTAAAATAATGAATCAAAGGTCCCAAATAATTTGGCAATTATCCTCAGGTCCTATGGGACCTTTTTGTGATTAATTGAAGTTGTGTAAAGTCCATATTGCCCTTCAGCCATCTAAACCCATCTACCATTTTTAATAATTAATTATTCAACCGTGGTATTTTTCCTTTGACTGAACAGCACTAGGTTCAATTGCTTTCAGCCTCATTGCTTTGCCTTCCAGCCTCTGGAGACAGGGATGCAATCGGCTAGTCACCTTTGAGGCTTTGAGCTTCGCTCGCATTACCGTCTCACATCACCACCAAGTAGCTTGATTCCTTTTAGTCGTTCACATTCCTTCATTTATTTTTCTTTCGCTACCCTAGCCTCCTCCATCGATTGTCCCTATAACCCTTCTTTCCCTTCCCTTGTTTCACAGCTTCAGTGAACTGTGCCTCGCCGCCTTTGTTTGCGTTTCTTCCATGCTCAGTCGTCGACGTTGCTTTCAGTTTTGGTGTTTCTTCCTACTTATGTATATTGATTGTTCTCTTCCCTCATTTATATGAACACTAAAAGTTGGAATTTCTTCTGGGTTGATTGAAAGTTCAAAGTGAGATTCCTATATTTGGTTCTTGCTTAATCCCAATTAATTCTTCTTATTTTCATACTGAGAATGCAGACTCGACCTTATAATTCTTCTTATTTTTTTTGCATAATCACATAACCATTGATCACTTATTTACCAAGTGAACAAATTTTCGAACATTGATGCTAACATTGAGGCAAATAACGTAGAGCCAAAAAATGCATGTCATTCAAATTGAAGATAAATGTTGGGGAGAATTTTTAAATTACATTGGGGTCAGAGCGAAACTTTGTTCCACATATATGATCAATATAATCTGGGTTCTGGAGGCCATTTTGAGACTAAATTTAATCAATTTAGTGATATTTATCCTCTATTAGATGGTTGAAAATACAATTTATATATAAACTTATATGAAGGCATGTGCTGTATGGGAAGGCACAATGTTGAGTTGCTAATTTTTTCTGCTTCTATTAGTCCCTAAAATACAATGAATGCAGCTCGTAAAATACAATGTTGAGTTGCTAAGTTGTTTGTAGTAGTACCTTTATTTGTGTGTAGAAAAAAGTGACTTAAGTTTCAGTTGCATATTGGTGTATTTCAGGAAAAGAAGATGGAAAAGGGTAAAGCTGTGAAAAGGTCCTCAAATTTTTTCGGCTAACACTTGTTCGCGGAAGAGTATTTCAAGAATAAAGAGAAGCAAAAACATAAGAAGAAGGGGAAGGCCGCTAAAGAGGGGAAGTCTTTCACAGGGGAAGTATGCCGCATGGGGGGTTGAAGATAGAGGTTAATATTGGGGATAAAGAGGAAGAGGGACATGTAGATTGTTTTGTACATATTTAGGTGGTCATTTTGGGTTGTAAATAACATTTAGTCCTCCATTTCCTTTTTTATTGTGAACATTTACTTGGTACTCAGATGTAAACATTCACTTAGGTATAATATAATTTATGTTTACCTTTGCATGAGACTATTGTGATTACCAATGTCCTTGGTTAATGAGTACAGGTGCTGGTTAATATTGGTTAATGAATATTGTTGCTGTTGAATATAGTTATGTCCAGTGTAGTTCTATTATTACCGATGTATTTTTGGCAATATGTTAATGTATATATAAAACACTATTGATGAAAAATGGTAAATGTATATATAAATGTTTAATGTATATATAAAAAACTATTGATGAAAAATGGAAATATGTTAATGTATATATAAATGGTAAATGAAGTTGTGTACATAGATATAATATGGATATATTTTTAGTGGGGTTGTTAGTGACAGCTGTTAGGATTGTAAATGACACCTGGGAGGTTGTTAGTGTCAGCTGCTTGAGTTGTAAATGGAACCTGATAGAGTTGTTAGTGGCAGCTGCTTGGGTTGTTAATGGCATTGCTTGGGTTGTTAATCACAACTGTTGGAGTTGTTAGTGGCGGATCCTTAAATTATTAAAGGGTACTGTTGGGGTTGTTAGTGGCAACTCCTTAAATTGTAAATTAAGCATGCGGAGGTTGACAACCACACCAACTGGGGTATTTATTAACCAATATTGCTACACTGGACATTACGGTAGTATCAATCACAACTCAATGACATTGACCATTACGGTAGTCTCATACACAAGTCAACATAAAATTGCAAATTATATTAAAACAAATAAAACTAGCTTTACACTTTACATATAAGTATTAATGAATTTACAATCCGAAAGGAACAACTAAATGTATACAATTAAAAATGAAAGGAACAACTAAAGCTGATCCTCCTTAAGGAATAAGGTTATCGTAGTTCCCTTGCCTAGATTCTCCCTAGAGGTGTCCCTAGTGACAGTGAATGACCTACCAGCTTGAGATTCCCAAACATACTGTTCGTCATCATTGTGCTTTGAGGTAACAATGACCTTCTCGGTAACAAGATAAGCTGAGTAGAAATGAACACCAAACTACCCAATCAAGAGCCTCCATGAATTCTTTGGTTCCAGACCTTACAATGGTACCAAGGTTGTTAACCAAATCTGAAAAATCAATTCACAAGCATTGATCAGAAACAATAATATATTATATCACTAAAAATATATGCATCTACATGGCCAATTCTAGTAAAGTTCACAATTGTTTTCAACCTTACCATTTCATTGCCTCCCAAACCTTACCATTTCATTCTTCGAATCCACACATAATTGCTTACCCAAAAGAGTTAAGTTGACAATTGTGTTTTTTAGCTTTGTATTGAAATATTTTAGCATGTTACACTTCCCATCGCGTCTCGTCTCTAGGTCGACGTGCAATCTGCTATCGGCAACTGGGGATGTTAATGGCAGCAGGTGGGCCTATTAATGGCACATGCTGGGGTTGTATATGATAGCTGCTTTGGTTGTTAATAGCAGCTACTGGGGTTGTTAATGGCAGCTTATGGGGTTGTTATTGGAAGCTGCTGGGGTTGTTAGTGGCAGCTATCTGCTTATGATTAGCAGTTGGTGTATTCACTAACAACAGCTGCATTTATTAGCGACATTCAACAGCATCAGTACTCTTAACCGATATTCACCACCAACTGTATTCATTAACCAAGGACACTGGTAATCACGGTAGTCTCATGAACAGGTATATGTAAATTATATTATAACTAATAAAACCATGTGTAAATTATATTACAACTAATAATACCTCGCTCTTCAGTTGCTGAAGCTCATCCAGACTAAAATAAGGCATATCCAGTTGTAAACCAAGTTGTCTCAGCATATCTAGCCCCAGCTTCCTAGTTTGGGAAGTTTGTCGACCAGACTCCAGGAGTTGTAATGCAACTTCCTTAGAGGACGCCAAAATCTGTAATGAGAGGGTTTTACCTTAGCATCAAGTTAATCATATGTTATATGAAGGTAGTTCTCCACCCTAAGAATAGACAGAAGAATTGCAAACCTTATTTATGACAAACAACCCAAGTTCTGCATATCGCTCATTACAGACCAGTAGTTGAATTGTTAGAACATATAGATTAGGAAATACTTTAACCTTTTCTATAGTATCACTGCATCAATGAACGGATCAGCATTTGGAAGCTGATTTAAAAGGAACATAAGGTAAAAGCTATGATCAAGAAAACAAAAATGACAAACGCAATTTTCATCATTTCAAGCCACATGTTCCGATTAGATTTGAAGGTTATCCTGAATCTAATTCTTGGTACAGGTTCAATGGATAATCAAAACATTTCAGAAAGTCATGACATGAAATCACTGGTTTTTAAGTCATAAAAAACAATGCTTTCCATCCTGATAACAACTTACTAACAATTTGACTTATTTAAATATATTATAATCACTAAATTCTCATGTTCAAAAGGAAGATTTTTTTGGTAAAAGCACCAAATATGACTTCACATAAAAATATTAAATATCCAATAGGATAAATATGAAATTAATCAACTTTTGCGCCTTTCAATTTTCTAAACAACTTTTCCAGGCCAAGTATAACGATCAATTGAACTAAAAGATATAACAATAACAGCCATTCTTAAAAGCGAGAATCTAAATTACCTATCCCCTGTACTCCAATTCTCATAATAACTCATAATCAATTACCCCCTCGATTACATTGACAGAATACCCATACCATACTCATGTCAGGAATTACAGGCTAAAATTGACAGATCATGCTCCAGCAACTTAAAAACATGACTAGAACCCAAATTGCCATAATTTTGAACTAAGCTAGCAAATTTTTTGCATCCCCTAGATTCCAACATAAAAGTAATAACGTACACAATAGGCTGAGTTTAAATGATGGACTGCTAATCACAAGAGCTACAATAATGCACTCAGAAGAATTATAGAAAATGAAGAAAAGGAGAAAGTGAAGGGAAAGGATACCTTGTTAGCTTCCAACTTTCGCCTCTGCAGGAAATGCATAAGCAGAACGTGCATTAGGATTCGTAAAACATGCTTACACGGCGACCTACCGAACGACTTCACGGTGAGCAGAGTGATAGCTTCACGGCCAGCAGAGAGATAGCTTCATGGTGAGATGGGTTGACGGCTTCAATCACAACAGGCGGCTTCGCGATTTTGAAAACTGACGACTTCATGCGAGCAAAGCGACAGTGACAGCTTCAATCAAGCAGAGCGATAGTGACAGCTTAAGGTGAGCAGATCGACGGTGACGAGCAGGGAGAGTGACAACAACGCCTGAGCAAAGGCCGCTCCACGATTCTCAAACAAGTAGCTTTTTGCCAACTGACTTCAACCCCCATTTTCAAAAGAGCAGTGAGGGCAATTTGGACTTTGACAAACTTGAATTAATTACAACGAGGTCCCATAGGACTTGATGATAATTGTCAGACTGTTTGGAACCTTTGATTCATTATTTTGCTTGCTTGGGACTTATCTGTCATTTTCCCTTTTACATAATTAGAAAAGACACTTGAGGGCCAAAATAGGGAATAAATCTCATTTTGAGACCAAAAAAGCTGTAAAATGGCATCATGAGATTTGAGGCCCTTTAATTCTTTAAAATGAAGGAAACATTTCAGGAAAAAAATGGAAAAATATTTGCTGTCATTTTAATAAATTACACTCATTTTCCTTTCATTCCCTCAATTCTTCAATTTTAGAATGGATTTATATCGATGTTTTAAAATCTCATATGCTGGTATAAACAATATTGGATTTCCCTCAAAAGATCTTCTTTTGCTTATGATGGAATCAAACACAAGGGCAAGAAAAAGGGTATGGATTTACTTAAAAATCTCACAAGAGACATATTATAGTGTACTCACTTGCTTGGATTTACTTGAAAATTTGAGCCTTGTCTTTAACCATCGCTCCATCAAAGAAGATCAATGCACAATATCATTTCATTTACATGCATTTAAAAATAGTGTGCTTAACATGCTCACATGTCTCTTGTTGGTTCATCTCATTTAGTAATTGATGGTGCCAATTTGATGAAGCTTATAGTGGGGGCAATAAAAAAAAATTAAGCTAAATGCAATGCAGTAGCACTAACCTAGGTCGATATCTAAGTGGAGCATATATTTAATTCCTAAGTAATTTAATGTAAATAAAAAATCAATTAAGAATTATCAAATTGATTTTTTTAATTAATTAAACTAAATGAATACACTTAAATTTGATAAAATGGATGTCCTAGGCGATTGAGTTCATTAACCTTCCTTGTCCAATTTTTAACATTAAGTTCCTCTTTTAACTAAGCACAAGGACTAGCAAGAACCCTTACTAATCAATATTCCTAACTTTTCAATTAATCTAAACCTCGACTCAATTAATCAATTAGAAATCTCTTATTACTTAATTCATATTAGATTTATAAAAGATCCTCTTTACCTTCAATTAATTCCTAGAAACCTAGCAATCGATTTCAAGAGAATAAAAGAAAGCAATTGAATAACAAAAGTGCTACAGTCCAATCACAATCCAAAATACCAATCTAACACAAGTACTACAATCTAGATTACATCAACTGAGCATAATCGTCTTCCATATATATATAAATCATAAACTCTAGCAACTTAGAATTACAATCTACACATATAGAGATTGGAAAGTGAAATTAAAATCAAAGAACTCTCCTAATTGCTCAAGGACTCAGGTTAGCTTTATCATCACCATCGAACATCGAATTTAGCCGCTCATGGTTGAGAAATCAACTCTACTTTAGACGACCAACTTGAACAGTGATGGATGAAGCCATGTGATGTAGCGGCTGTGTTCTCTTTCTTCCTTCATCCTATGGCAACTATGCAAAGGAATAAAATCAGGAGGCGGCGAGAATGGACAGATCTTGGCATGCCCAATGCGGCTTCCAGGTGAGGAATGATCAATGTGTGTGTTAGCCCTTGAATTTGTGTCTGGCGGCCCAATATGAACCAACGAATAGTAGCGTGTATGGATCGCTGGAGGTAATGTGTGAGTTATATGTGTGTGTATGTGTATGACAAGTCATTTTGACCTAAGAGATGATGATGATCATACTAATAATGATAATGATAATATGAAATAAAATAATATATAATATAATAAATGGATTCGAGTTGGTTCTTATCTACATTTTTTATTTTATATTTTGATTCCAATTTCTTCCAAAAATACCCTTAATTGGCTTTAATTTCATATAATCATCATTAATAATAATTAATGCAATTAAACTCAATAAAATCCCAATAATAGTACTAAAATCCCCTAAAATGCTACAAATCCAATTGATAAAATCTAATTAATTTAATAATGCTATGATTTTCAATTTTACAGTTTGCACATCAATTTATATTTAAATTAAATTATTTAATTTATTTATTAGTTAATACCATATGACTATAAATTAATGTCAAAATAATAGAACAATGAGAATGTATATAAAATTTCATAATAATAGACTTTCAGCATATTAACCAACCAGACAATGCCAAAGCAAGTTATATGGAGTATTTATTTATATAATTTATTTAGAGTGATTGATTATATTAATATTTCTTAATAGCAAGCTTGTAAAACTAAAAGCGTTAAAAATTAAATTGGTAAAACATAAAATGAATATAAAGACGAGTAGTGATTGAGCTTTATTTTCACTATATTTTTGTTGGAATTTCCAGAGCTTTTAAGGTAATTTTAGCCCTTCATGACCCTTCTTGTGCTTAAATTGAGATTTAGAGTTGTTGTTCTTGATTAGTTTGATTTCAGGTGTATTTGCCATGAACAATGATACATTTGCACTTAATTTCCATTATGAGCAAGTGATACTTCATATGTTTGCTATTTCATTTCAAGAACTCTATTAAAGATCATGAGGAAGCAGCTCTGGAACATTTCGCCATGGCGTAATTCAAAGTTCACTGTGGCCAAAGTTCAATCAGGTGAGCATGCGCTACTACAGAGTATAGTTTTGGCGCCTGAAATTCACGCCGTTTTTAAAAATAAGGAGTAAAAAATGAAGATGGTGAACTTTTGGCACCCTATTTCAAGTATAGGGCGCCAAAAGTTGAACTTATGACGCCCTATTTACCATATAGGGAGCCTAAACCCCTTTCTGACATGACAAAACATGCATTGGGTAGACCACCGCCACTTCCCCATGTAATTCAGAGTAGACCGAGCGACTACCTCCCTTCTCCTTTATCGGCTTCTTTATTCTCCCCTTCTCCCTTCTCTCATGCACGGAATCGAAGCATCGTTGTGCCCAACTTCGTTCAAGCGTTGTCATCGTCCAAGCATCCATTCAGTCTCTCCATCGCCGTCAGCCCCAGCGCACCATCAGTGACTCCATGGAATCAGCTCTAGCCGTCGCCATAGCACGATTCGCACAACGCCGTCAGCTTGAGCCTTCAATGTCTCCGTCGCCATTATTGCTCAACTGATTTGCACTATTTTCTCTGTCAAGTCTCTCCATTAGCTCCAGCCAGTCTCTCCATCGCCGTCAAGTCTCTCCTTCAAGTCTTCTCGTTGAGTTCTTTGCTGTCTTCTTCATAGGTAAAAAATGTTATTGCGCACTCTTTTTTCTCAATCGTTGAAGGAAAAATTGCTTATGCTCCAATTTATTTTTTTATTACTTATTCCCCTATATTCATGATTCGCACAGTTTGATTCCCCCTGAATTATAGCACTTGTCTTCATGTTTTCTTCACATTAGCGAATACTTTGAAATGTATGGTTATACTTTGCTTAGTATATTTGTTTATTATGTCTAGACTTGATCTGGTACAAAATAGAATTGTAAACTGAACTAAATGTAGTAAAGGGGTTAAATAAAATTGAAGAGAATTTTTTTAAAAAAAAAAGCCTACGGCACCCTATATTGGAAATTACCCTACGGCGTCCTACATACCAATATAGGGCATCGTAGGTCTAGTCTACGACGCTTTACTTAATATAGGGCGCTGTAAGTCCGAACTCTCTACTCCCCTCACATAGGCGCCTCCCATAGAAATTGCGCCAATTGGGTTAAAAATAGGGTGTAAAAGTTACCTTTTGTAGTAGTGATGAACTCTCGATAGAGGTTCGCTGTGGCAAATGTCACGCATCAGCAACAAATCAGGCTCTAAATTGAAATAATACTCGACCCACCTTCTTGGATTTGACCCTGAACGATTGAAATATGACAATTAGGGTAAGTGTTGACCAAAGAGACGCATAAAGCAACCATCGTCTCAATTTCTCTCATTTCTCTCATCTTCCACACTCCATAACCCTAATCTTATCCATCTATCATCCCTAATCCATCCATGCCTCACCATCCATCTATCTGGAGTCCGAAACTACTTGCTATGTGTAGCTGAGAATCTCCCTTCCTCTTGGAGATGAAGATGGCCTGAGTTCAATATGTCGAAAAGGGGAATAATAGTTTTGAATCTGTATTAATGTTATGGATTACATAGTTTCTGAGTTAGGACTTATGATTTGTACGTAAATACTTGGTCTCGGTAGAGCCAAACTTGGATTATTTGTGTATTGAACTTGCGTTGTGTTTGACTTGGTAGAGTGAAGTCTCATTCTACCTATTCAATGAGATCTTTGTTATTCTCTTCTATCTTCCTAGTTGTGCTTGATTTTAGAGGCAATATTGTGTTGAGTTGAATTTTTCACTTTACGACTTCCATACACACTACCCATTATCCAACATCTTTTACACCTCAATCCTGCATTTGTTGTTTCCCAAAATCCAAAAAAAATACCAAAAAGAGATTTTACTTTGTATTTAGCCTTTAGTCACATAGCAATTTTGAATCAAAAACGGTTTTCTTATGCAAAGTGAACTTAAACACAAGCTAGTAACTAGTGATACACAAAGCTCTGTAGAGAATGACCTTGGGGTTGCGCCCTATAGTGCAATCCTTGGATATCACAAATCTTTTGATCCGTTTCCATTGCATTTCAATGACAAGGTTTTATCATCTGTGCCAAAGAAAAGTCTGTTGGGGATCAAGTAAAAATATTATTGTTATTTTAACTGAAAAATCAATTTTATTAATATAAAAATTATTATAGTCCCTATGATAAACTAAATGAACAAAACAAACAAGCTGTGAGATAAGGGGCTCGTTTGGGAACACGGTGAAGAAGTGCTTTTACATAAATCGAGTAAATATGTGGAGGATATTATCTCATTTTGTTGAAAAATAATGTTGAACAGGTTTTTGACTTTTCCAAATGAAATGCTAAATAAGACCTTATAAAAGGGAATACGTTGGATACATGAGCCAACCTTAGTGCATGACACCAATATCCTGCAAATTTAGAACACATTACTGATAGTATTTGCTTTTCCTATTATCAAATTTAGAATGCATGACACCAATATCTTGCAATTAAAATACCTTAATTGATGCGTTTACAATGCATTCAACCTTATAATATAACTACAAGTAATGAAAAAATTATAAACTATTATTCATATTATAAACATATGAAGAATCATTTGTGAAGTAAATTATAATTAAAGTAAACTTAGAAGGTTGTACATGCATGGAGCGAGGGAGGAGGCCTCTAGCAAAGTGGGAGATCGTTTTAGCTAAGAAGCAAAATGGGGATTCTGATTACACTGTTTTAATGAACCATTCCTTCTTTGTCTGGAACTACCAAGGGGCAGCATCTGCATCATTCAACTGTACTTTAAGATCCTTGCTGGAAGGATATAGGCCTCACATTGTCGTTCTTGTTGAGCCACGGATATCTAGGCTGTAGGTCGATAGGGCTATCAGAAAAGTGAATTATTTGAATTCTCGCTGAATAGAAGCTACTAGTTTTTTGGGAGGTATTTGGCTCCTTTGGAAGGAAGATGTTGTCCTCACTGTCCTTAAAAACCATAAGCAATATATGCATGTCCGTTTTACCGATCCAGTAAATGCCTCCTCTTACATGTTTACAGCAATCTATGGAAGTCCAAACCCAACTTTAAGGGAATGGTTGTGGAAAGACCTTCTTAAACTTCAGATAGATCACATGGTTCCATAGATTTTAGCTGGTGATTTTAATGCCACCTTACACAGTAATGAAAGGCAGGATGGCTCTACACACATGCAGTAAGGTTGTAGGTCTTTCCACTGTTTTGTTTTAGACATTGGACTCATAGACATGGGCTATAAAGGCCTAAAATTCACACGGAAGTGTGGCGGGCTTATGGTGTGATTAGATCAAGCTCTTTGTAACCAACAATGGCTTGTGTAGCATCCCAATAGTGTTGTCGTTCATTTACCCAGGATCAAGAGTAACCACTGGCCTATCCTCATCTCCCATCTTGAAGAGTAGAGAACTAACGAGGCCCCTTTTAGATTTCTTACTCCTTGGATAATGCAACCTAAATTAAAAGACGTAGTAGCTAAGTTGTGGGATCATAGAAGGAACCTAGCTAAAAAAATTGAACAATTTATAGTTGAGGCTCGTCATTGGAATGCTAATATTTTTGGATATGTTGGGAGGAACAAACGTACACTTAGGAACAGACTCAATGGGGTCTAAAAACAAATAAAGCAACAACCTTTCTCTTAGCCACTAATTGAGCTTGAAAGAGCCCTCCTCTTGGAGTATGAAAATGTCTACTTATAGGAGGAGGCAATGTGGATGCAGAAGTCACGTAGCTAGTGGATCAAGGACGGGGATCGAAACACCAAGTAGTATCATACAAAAGCATTGGCAAGATGAAGACGTAGTAAAATCTTACTCCTTAAAGATGACAAGGGTATGTGGGAATCTGATCAGCAGAAGCTAACTGATATGGTGACAACTTATTTTTAGAGGCTCTACTCATTGCAATATGATGATATGCCACCTTTCATGTTCGCATACCACTTCCCTCTAATTCCTTATTCTATGCAGGTTAATCTTGATAGACCAGTTACGAAGGAGGAAACAAGGGCTGTTTTGTTTGACATACATCCACTTAAGTCCCCGGGCATTGATGGGCTTCATGTAATGTTTTTCCAAACTCAATGGGACATTATTGGTGACAATGTTATCGTGGAAGTTAAGAAAGTTTTCGATGGAGGTTTCCTAAACCCTTACTTTAACCGAACACTCAATAGCTTTGATCTCTAAGATTGAGCCTCATCAGATGCTGAAAGATTTCAGGCCTATTAGTCTATGTTCAACAGTTTATAAATTATAACAAAAATTATTGCCAACATAAACAAGCATGTCATGCCTCTGCTTACCCTCCAGCAGCAAGTGAGTTTTATTAATGGTAGAAGCATAACGAAAAATATCATTATAGCCTAGGAAGTGATTCACTCAATGAAGAGGAAAGGAGGGAGAATAGGATGGATGGCTCTTAAAGTAGACCTGGAAAAGTCTTTTGATAGGCTTAATTGGAAATTCAATGTGGATACTCTTGCTGATACCAGAATACCGGTGAACCTTCAACATTTGATAATGCACCGTGTTACCAATTCCTACATGCAAGTGATTTGGAATGGTTACCCAATCAATAGTTTTCAGCTACAGTGAGGTATTAGGCAAGGTGATCCACTTTCACCTTATCTCTTCGTGCTATGCATGGAGCGCCTCTCACAAGCGATTTGCAAGGAGGTGTAGGAAGGTGCTTGGAAATTGGTTCAGTTGAGAAGAGGGGGCCTACCCTATCACACTTATTTTTTGCTGATGACTTGCTCCTATTTAGCAAGGTAGATAAAACGTATATACTTTTAATGTAAACCCTCTTGCATGATTTCTGCCAATCTTCTGACTTTTAAGGTACAAGCGAAGCTGCAGGGATGGAAAGCTCAAAATCTTTCACTAGCAGGAAGAATAACTCTAGCTGAATCTGCATTAACTACTTTGACTTGTTATTCTATGTAGACTACGAGATTGCCTAATGCCACTTACACGTGAATACAAAGTCTTATCAAGCAATTTATATGCGGAACCACAGAGCAACGCAAAGGAATACCACTAGTAAAATGGAGAGAAATGTTCCAACCAAAAAGCCATGGGGCTGTGGATTAAAGGACCTCACTAGTCAAAACTCAGTATTCTTGATGAAGTTGGTACATGCAATTCGCACACAACATGATTTGTTATGGGTACAAGTCCTCTGGATAAAGTACAATTGCCAAGTAGAAGGCCCTCAACACGCTGAACGAAATGCATCATACATATGGAAGAGTCTCTCTGCCGTATGGGAGAACCTTTCACTGGACTTATCTAGCGTGTGGGCAACGGGAGGACAACAAAATTCTGGTTTGACTATTGGATTGGGGACTTGGGGACCCTTTTCCAATTTATCTTTATGCCCTATTAATGAGGGAGAGCTCCAAAGAACCATTAGTGATTTTACTAGTTTGGATGCCAACGGAGGTGGAACGAATTTCAAGATAAATTGCCTCAGGATGTCTTAATGCAGATAAGAAATACTAGGGCACCCCAAAGCTAGGACGCTCAAGACGAAATTCTTTAGCATGGGGCAAGCGTTTTACAGTCAAGTCTGCTTATGACTTTATCATACAGCACCAGTGGGATGATGAGTGCACCTCATGGAGTCTAGCCTAGAATTGGAATGGGCCACAACGAATACGGATGTTCCTCTGGCTGGTGCTCAAAGATGGACTGCTCACTAATAGAGAGAGTGAGGAGGCATATGGTAAATGATGACAATTGCACAATTTGTGGGACCAGGTCTAAAAACATTGATCATATATTAAGGCATTGTTTATTGGCAAATGAATGTTGAGATAGGATATGATGAGATCATCCATAAGTTCAAAAGAGTACAGAATAAAGAGATAGGATATGATGAGATCCTGTCTAGTGATTCTAATGCCAGAGGTAAATAGAGGCATAAAGCATGAATAGTTAAAGTACAGTTATGATATAAAAGTGTTATTTGGGCTATAATTTATGACAACTAAGTATGAGAATGAGTTGAGCAGATGTTGAATAAATTGTGGTTAATTTTCTAAAGAAATTAGAAAGTAGACGGTACCAGAAGTACTAAAGTTGCTGAAAGGCTTCATAATTATTATG
>JANTPZ010137707.1:0-13849 GCA_025593235.1 Vachellia pachyceras
CTCTGTTTCCTTGTGCTTCAATATTGGGTCTAATATTCTCCGAAAGGGGCTCGAACCCGTTCTCCTATGACTGCGCACCAACTCCTTCCCTGAATTATCCAAACAACCAGAAGATTCAGAAGTCATAGGACCAGACTTTACGCTGACATGTGTGGAACTAAACTGCGGTAAAGAGGACCCCTCTTTGAAACTAAAACTTCTTCCAATCCGTCCTAAACTGAAGCTAAACCGACGATTGGGTGATGGATCCCTTCCTCTCTGAGCTGTCTGTTCAGTGGATTCTTGATCCCCGGAGTTATTTGAGTTATTGTAAACACAATGGTTTTTGAGCTTATCATGTAATGCATTCTTTTCATCTTGTGCACCTTCAAATTGCAAGTTATACATCTTGTTGGACCGAATAGTAGAATGACAACTATCCTGATCAACATTACTTCTGTGTTGCATGAGTTTTGTTGTTGAAGCTGGCTCACCCACACAGGGTAATGGACATGAGTGTGGAACTTCAAAATTCACATTTTCAGAGTAAACCTCATCAATAAAGAAAACATTTGACAGCCTTCCTTGACTTGATTCTGTAAAGTTCTCGTCAAAGGGCATTCTTGACTGGTGAACCTGTGGATAGCTTGATTGGGGAATTTCTTGTGGGTGAAGAAGCAGAATATTACTTGGCTTGTTACAGGATGGTTTGTGACCAATATGACTTGGGTTAATATCTGACTCTAAAGACTGCTCTACCAAGTTCTTAACTTCACTATTGCTCATCTTTTTCATAGAATGTAAAGAGACCCCTTCACCTTCTGGCTTTAATGAAGCAAGTCCCGTGCCAGACTTAGACTCACGAATTTTGCCACTCTTGTTGACGCTATATTCTTGCAATCCCTTCAAGCTCTTATCAGCTCCAGCATTTATGTTTCTATTAGGAACCTGAGAAATCCCTTGGTGCCGCAAGTTCAATTCAAGGTTCCCCATTTGTAAATTTTTTTCATCTGAGTGTTTCCTCTGCAACTTTTCAAATGATATCTCTATGTGACTTCTGCTAAATGAATCAAATGTTGATGGTGTGGCTCTCTGCTCATCTGTAATGCTTTCAGCTACAGATTTAGAGTGGTGAGATTGTTTGAAATTCAGATATGATTGTTTGGAATTTTCAGGAAAGCCTTCCCTGTAAGATGCCTTAATACTCGAAGATAGGAAACCTCGTTGATTAACAAGTTTGTCACTACGATCAGCAGTTACAAATGATTTAGGGACCATTCTTGAGGGAGTTTCTCTGACACTGAATGACGTGAAATGGGTACCATATGCAGGGATATTCATATGTTTGTGCTTCCATTTTTCAAGTCGCGTCCAATCTAGAACCCCAACGTTTAAAGCCTTTCCTCGAACGTTTTCTTCTCCATCAGTGCGCCAGAGATAACCCGGTAAATTTGTCATGTGCTTGACAAGCTCATCCTTCCCCCCTGCATTTCCTTTTCGACTCTCTTGCTTGTGACTATTACTATCTTCAACCTGGTGTGCTTTGTAATTGAGATCACAGGATATGGCAGAACCAGCACCATTAGACTTTAATTTATCCTCCTTACTTGTCTTTGAGCTGCTTTGATGTTTTGAGCCGATCTTTTTTAACTCTGAAATGAATCCCATTCCCTCATAGGGTTTCAGAAACTAATGTTGGTTGTATCTCAAAGGCACGGCACTGAGTCAGGCTTCACTTCAGAACCTCATACAAAAGTAACTTCTCAAAAGTTTTGTAGCATACTCTACTTATAATCTGTTTGACGAAATAAATTTCAGAACGAAACAACGTTATGAGTGGAATAATCAAAACAATGTCACCCTCAATTTGAATGCATGTTTCCAATTATTATCAGAGGCATAAATAACTTTGACTGCAAAATATGGAAACAACAAATCCAGGCACTATAAATTCAACAATCTGAGTTTATGGCTCTAAACAAAGCTAAAATTGTTAATGTAACCACAGGAACTTGATTTTGACGTTTTCTTCGAAAAGATATGAGAGAGCCGTGTGAAGGGGTTATTAATGAGAAAATGAAATGCGAAATCTGTATAACTAAGCACCAGAGTTATAAATGAATGAACGAAGTGATGGATACCTCGCCAACTGCTCCTTACTCCTAATAAAGAGTGAAGAGAGGACCGACTTGAGCTAGTTTTAACCGATGCAACTACTTGACCATGATAAGCTTGTACCGGATAGAAGCTAAACAAAAAGTAGATCAAAAATTGAAATGAGATCGAATCTTAGGGAATTATGAAGATCAAACTCTTTAAATTGATAATAATGCTGTAATAAAATGAGGGAAACAAATATAATACGCTCCAAACGAGAAAGTAAGAGCAATTAACAAAAGTTCCAGTTAAACGAAAGAAAGCGAAAGCAGCCATCTTCATTTCCATCTCCATATCCATCTTCATCTCCATTTCCATCCACCGAAATCAATTCCAACGTACCAAACTAGCCATTAGTTCACTTTCAGCTGAAGACCCCCTCATTTCCGTTGTTTTCGCCGCAAGAACAGTTAAGAAAATTCACAGAAACAGGTAGCGACGGAGAAATGTACCATTCCACGCTATTCCCAATCTCTTTGGAATCAAGAGAAGAGATCGCCCACTTAGATACCGGTCACTGATCGTGAGAAAAATCTGGAACAAAAAATTAGAAAATCAGAGTAGATTGCAAGCGAAGCAAAGAACATTAGTTAGGAAAATCAATAACGATGTCGTCGATGCAATGGATAATTTCTTTGAAATTCATACACGTATGTCTCTCGCTGTTCATTCCTTTCTAGGAAAACGAGAGAGAAATCATGGCAAAGAATGCGGGAGAGGAGGACGCAGGAGGGAGCCAGGCAGGGGCGTAGTGAACAGAGAGTGAAAGTGTGAGAGGGGCAGAGTGGAAGGCTGGAAGCAAATCGTTTTCAATGAAACGGTGAAAAGAAGAGAAGGGATTCGTGAAAGGGAATCTGTGGGTCCCACGGTGAAGACTTATTTCATTATCACGGATCCCTACGTCGAAGCAATGTGGGGCCCAATATTTAGCCTGCTCTTAAATGCCATGCTATTGCCGTATGCCCTGTGGCCGTCCAATCCAAAATTGCTGACCTTTCCACGTCATTTACAATATCAGTTTAGGGAGAAAAAAAAAATCAGATCAGATCCCATCCCATTAAACTAGTGGTTTTTGCTAATAATTGCTTAATTTCATAAATATGAAATTTATTAAAAATTAATAAAACATTTTATAGAAAATAGAAATGATCAATTGATACAAGTAGAACGAATAAAATATAATAAAATAAAATAAAAGCTTTATTTTTTAGTAAAGTAACAAGCGCTTTTTTCTGCAACTACGCATAGGTATGATGAAATTAAAGATGACAAGAAGGAATCCTATAAGCAGCTGTGCGAGTTGGAAGAATGCGCGTAGAAGGAGATTTATTTCCATTTAGTTAAAAGTATTTTTAATTAATTTTCACTGCTTAACACTGAGAAATGAGGGCACAAGACAAATAGTTTTTTCCGCAAATATGAGTAAAAATTTCTTCGGTTTCAGATCATACTCATTAAAACATTACTTCGAGAATTCAGGAGGAGAAAGAAACTTATGAATTTTGAGAAGAATTTATAAAATCTAATAATGTATTTACAGATTTTAAAATGATTTTATCTTGACTTACGTGCACTTTTGGAAAAAAGTTTTTTTTGTCTATGATATAGATTAGGCTCGAAACTAGCCCATTTAAATAAATAGGCCAATTATACAAATAAAAAAATACAGGAGTAAGTGTATCTAATTTGCAATTTAATTAAAGGAGTGACAGTTTCCATACTTTGTAGCAACTAGCCAACTGGCATGCAGCATGAAAGGATCAAATAAAATGAATCATTGTAAATTTAGTCCGGAATTTTTTAAAGAGTAGTGGTGTTTGTAAAGCTATAAAATAGAGTAACAGTTGTTCAGAAAAACCATTTCTCACTGGTCACATACTTTAATCAATAAAGCAATAAATAAATAAAAGAGTGAAGAAGAAGAGACAAGAGGCCAAGCCTAAAGCTATAGGGCGAGGCGAGATGCGGGAGAACTAGGGTGTGGGCCCACATAGTAACTATTTGGGGGACTTCAATAATATCTGTGTACTACGCCTAAACTCCGTCTTTCTCTCTCTCACTTCCCTCTTTTTCTTTATTGCTCTTCAAGCTGACCCACCACCTCTGCTCATTTTCTTTGCCATTGTTGCCCCCATAAAAGTGTTTTATTAAATACTTCTTTTTAAAGGTATTTTAAAAATAATTTTTACAGATTTGAATATAAAATTTAAGTTTTGGAGGATAAATTTTAAAAAATAGATTATTCTGATTTCGAGACAAAACTTAACTTTTGAAAAGTGATTTATATTTGAAAAATTATTAGCTTTTACGGATTTCAAAACAAAAAGTAGGTATGAAAGAGGAAAGAGAAAGAATGAAAAGTAAGAAAGATGAAGGAAAAGAAAGAAAAATTAGGAAAGAGAAAGAGAAAAAAGGAAAAAAGGAGGAAAGATGAAAGAGAAAGAAGGAAAAAAGTATGAAAGATAAAACTTAAGTTTTAAAACCTAGATTTAAAACCGAGGTTTTGTAACCAAAATAGCTTTTCTGAAATCTTTTTGTAATTAGAAAAAAACCTAGGTTATGGATCAAAACTTAGATTTTGTAACCAAACTAAGTTTTAAGAATAGCTTCCAAACAAGCCATATTATTAACTCTCTCTCCTCTCTAAACTAATTTTATAAAACGAAAATTAATCTTTTTTATACTTCAATTTTTGATCTGTTCTAACTCAATTCATGAATTTTTGACTTAACATAATTTAGATCATATACTCTTGCATTGGTTATAATTAATCTATGAACTTTGATTTACTGTAAATCAATCCTTCTAATTTTAACTATTTTATAATTCAATTCCTATATTTCAAAAAATAAATCATATATATAGTAAAAAGTTAAGAACTAAATTATAAAATGGTTCAAACTATATGGATTGAATTATAGTGAGTCAAAATTAATGGACTGAGTTATAACTGAGTCAAAACTATAAGGATTGGGTTACACCGATTCAAAGTTCAATGATTGAGTTGCAGGTAGATCAAAAGTTGCAGTAGATCAAAAGTTGAGGGACAAAATGACTAATTTTTCCTTTTATAAAATACAAATACTCAAATTATATAGCTCAAAAATTAGTTAAATACAATAAATATATAAAAAAATCACTTATTTGCTTATAAGGAGATTGAGTGGGTGATGGAGTAAAAAGTGAAAATAATTAATTCAGAGGAGCTACCCAAAAATTCATGTAACAATTAGCCAAAAAATTAGTAGTATAAAAATAAAAAATGTAACTAAAAGTCTTAAACAAACTATTTTTCTTAACATTTTGAGTCATCTGATATTGGGTATTTTTTTATCTTATAATTAGGTATATGAATAATAATTTAATACATATCAGGGCTTTGATACCATAATATCTCTCCTCTCCCGGTGGTTCTTCTTATTAGGGTGGGAGGCTCATTTCACTAGTTCTGTGATTTAGTTGGTCGTCCATATCAGATCAAGTGCACCATTGGGTCTTAAACATACTATGGTTGAAAGAAATTGCTTATGACACCATTGTGATTTAGTTGGTCATCCATATCAGAAACAGGCCATATTTAAATTTGTTTAATATCTTATATATATACACACATAACATTGAAATTAGAAATTAAATTGCTTATAACATTATTTATATATGTATGATAGTAAAAATATTTTACAAATAAAACATTACTTTGAGATAACTATTTTCAGTTAACTAGGATCATAGTTAAGTTACGGTAGTAACAGGTTCATGATAAAATTGCATAAAAATCAGTAATGCTTTTTCATACATTGGGAGTTAAAAGCTGACAACAAAATATGAGCAAGAAAAACTAAAGAGAATCAAGACGCTAACAGTTTTCTGAGTGAGCTCGAAACCAAAAACAAGTACCGTTTATAATTTATAAACAAGGATTAATGTATACAAAAGTTATAAAATTTTTACGTTCATTTTTATTGCTTATGGGTATTTTTGTATATTAAAAAATACATTATATTAGACGCATATTAAAAGTTCAAGATTATTTTTTCACATTAACCCTATAAATAATATGAATTGTCTTTTTACACTCTATATATAAAAAAATACAATATAATTTTTCAGATTGCTCAAATTTGATAATAAAAATATCATAGTAAGGCAATGGTAAAATAAGAAAATTAAATATAATGTACCGAAGTAGTGTCCGCATTCTAGCGAACATTCGCCGGCAATAATTATTCTCTTCTTTTATATTCTTTTCTTTTCTTTTTGACAAGAAACATGACACTGAGCCAACAATACTTTTTTTCCTTTCATAATTTACGTCTTTGATTGATTTATGATAAAGCCATGATACAGTGATATGCTGAGCCGAAAAGGGGAAAAAATTGGCATGTGCTTTTGCTAAAGTGGAAATAGTGTGTCGTGGTGATTTGAAATTGAAAATTGAATGCAATGTGTGGATCTTCGACCCATGCTGCTCCTCGAGTTCAAATTATTTAAAAATTATTTTTTTATGAATATTATATGCATGTCCATATCTCCCACAATCTCCATTATCTTTGGTATCTTTTTATTATCTTTTATAATCATGGAATTGATTTACTATTATACTGTAAAAATAATTATTTAAAGTACCGAGAGGTCTCAAACATCTGAATTCAGGGTAAGGAAAAATAGTGAGATTTCTAGTATTTAATAAAACTATTGCTCAAAATACGAGAAAGGCTATTTTCTGATCGGAAGGAAAATACCCGGAAAACTCTGGAAATTGGGTTTTCTTTAAAAATTAATTAAAGTCATTTCGGGAAGCAATCTGAGGAAAGGAAAAGGACAAGAATATCAATGAAAATTCTAGAAATTTTTTATATCCTAAAATCCAGTTGCTTAATGGTTAGCCGTTTATCGATATTGGGACAGTGTAAAGTAACTATATGGAAACTTAAAGTTTCAAAGGGTGTTTTTATAATAATCATCTTACCACTTGTTTTAGGTATATTTGAAGATCAAAAGAGAGATATAGATGTCTTCAAACAAGTGGAAAAATTTACCAGAACAAAGTTATTTTATCGGTATAAGTTATACCGGAGCAAGTAACCGGATTCTAATTCGGTTTGCATTGAGGAACCTATTGGGATTTTAGAACGTACATGCAGCGGAATTTAAAATTTTCTAATCCCAAATACGGATATGAAGGCGTACCTTTGTGTTTCGAGATCATCCCTTCCTTTGCGTCTGGATCTCTTCAGATTCCACAACCTTCCGCGCTCTTGCTTCCGATCACGAGGAGCTGACGTTCTTTAGATCGCCTCTCTCTACCGGTATCCACGCGAACAGTCTCCAACAATGGCAGCGTGCTAGCGCCTCTTCGTTTTACTCTCTCACTCTCTAGGGTTTTGTGGCTCAAGAGCGAATTCAAATTCAGAATGGGATTCCTCTTCTGTTCATGAGCACTCATATTTATAAAGCTCAGGGAGTGCATCATAATCCAAGATTAATCTTTTATTAATCTTGAAAAATCTGAATTTTAATTTCAAAAAGATATTCAAGATTAATCATTATTAATCTTTAAATTCGAATTTGAAATGATATTCAAGATCTAATCTTGAAATTTGAATTTCAAAAGATATTTAAGATCTAATCTTGAACTTTGAATTTCAAAAGATATTCAAGATCTAATCTTGATTAATCTTGAAATTCGAAATTTGAAATGATATTCAAGATCTAATCTTGAAATTTGAATTTCAAAAGATATTCAAGACCTAATTTTGATTAATCTTGAAATTCGAAATTTGAAATGATATTCAAGATCTAATCTTGATTAATCTTGAAATTCGAAATTTGAAATTCAAAATGTGAAATTTGAATTTTGAAATCTTAATTTGGATTAAATTGATCTGATCAAATCATATCTATTTAATTAATCCAAATAATGAGCCAACGAATTTAATTTATCTTTATAAATTAAATTAATGTAGTTATTTAATTTATCAAATAAATTAAATATTAAACTAACACACACAAATATTATTCACATAATATTGTGCAATTTCGAATTTTAACACATATATATACATATATATATTTAAAATTCGAATAAACCCCAGAAATAAAAGCTCATGTTGGGTTGTTCTTATGTGCGACCTTGTAGGCCCATATGTAGACCAAAAAGGAAGGTGAAAGATTTGTTTAACTCATCATAGATCGAACCATATCTAATAGAGTTTGATTCCTCCTTTTAGAAACTCTATTCCATTGTGGGGTTCCTGGAGGAGTGAGTTGTGAGATTATGCCACAACTCCTAAGATGGTCAACAAACTCTTGACTCAAATATTCACCTCCTCGATCAAATCGAAGGGCCTTAATTGTCTTGCCAAGTTGGTTTTGCACTTCATTTTGGAATATTTTGAACATTTCAAAAGATTCAGACATGTGTTTCATTAGATAAGCATAACTATATATACTGAAATCATATATAAAAGTAATGAAGTACATGTAACGTCCTCCGGCATGTGTATTTAGTGGTTCACATACATCTGTATGTATGAGGCCCAATAAATGAGTGGTTCTTTCACTATACCCAGTAAAAGGTGCCTTAGTTATCTTTTCCAATAAATAAGATTAAAACGTGTTGATTGATTGAAAGTCAAACGAGTTAAGAAATCATCTTGATAGAGTTTAGAAATGTGTTTCTCATTTATGTGGTCTAGACGACAATACCATAAGTAGGTTGGATTCAAATCGTTTGATTTAATCCTTTTGATAGTTATGTTATAGATATTTCAATTATTAGGATGTCCCACTAGGCAGAACTAATTCATAAGTGCATATGGTTAAAGCAGCATGTAATATCCATAATTTCTCTGCTAGCTGAATTAAATGCTAGTCCGATAATTATGAAATGAATTAGAAACCAGAGATAGACAGTTCATAAAGAAATGAAAGTTATGGGCTGGAAGTTGTAAAGTTAGATCTGGCCTGGTGCATGGAGTTCCGTAGGAATTCTAAAGTTAAGTGTGTTTGTCCTGAGTAATATGAGAATGGGTGATCTTTTAAAAAGGGACTCATATGTTATTTAACAAAAGATCAAGGGCATGAATGCCTTTCAATGTTAAAAGTAAGGGTAAAATGGTAATTTTGAAAAAATAGAGAAAGTAAGTGTAAAATGGTAATTATGAGAAAATGGAAGGGCATTTTGGTCATTTGTAAGGCAAAGTCAAAAGTCAACTGTTGACAAAAAATTTTCAGATGCCCAATAGACAGAGCCCGACTCATTGATTACAACCGTGAATAACAGATTTTCCAAATTCGGACTGGATTTTGGTCTATATAATTTTGAAAGGCAAAAAGGGGAAAAATAATTATATAAGGTATTAAGAGCTCTCTAAAAATTGAGACAAAAATATGGAAAAATCCAGTGAATTTTATAGTATTTAATAAAATTATTACCCAGTGTACGATTAAGGCGATTTCCCCGAAAATCAGGAAAAAGACCCGAAAATCCCCGAAATATAATTTATTTCAAAAATTAATTTTGGACAATATAGAGGGCATTTTGGGAAAAGAAAAAGGGCTAGAGAATCAGTGAAAAATGTAGTATTTTTCAAGGCCTTAAAAGAATTTTGCTCTCCGATTGCTCTTTTTAGGGATTTTGGACAGGATAAATTAACCCTGTAAAATTTGAGGAATTCAATGGGGTATTTTGGGGATAATGAATTTTCCAAATTCAAGAGGAAAATATGGAGATTAAATGAGGAAGAAAATATCTCCAGAAAAGTAGAAAAAGATTTACCGGAATAAAGTTATGTTTACCTGTAAAAAGTGTAATTGGTAAAAGTAACCGAATGGGATCCAGTTTGGTTAAACCAACCAGATTTTTCACCCTTAGTTACAGCCATTATTACTCACTTTTGAAGGGCCAATGAGAGCTTAGCAATTGTCATATGTGTGGCACATTTTCCACCCTTGGATTATACTTAATTGCTAAGATTTAATCTTAGCCCTTAATCTTTTTAAGTGAGATTTATTAAAAGATCATTTCTTCTCCATTCCCACTCCATTTTGGCCGACCTTTCAGCTGCAAAAAGAGAGAGTGAGGGCACCATTTCAAGAAAGGAAGAAGAAGAAGAAGAAGAAGAGAAAGTTCAAGAGAAATCCAAAGTAAGAGGTGAAACCACCTAAAGCTATACATGAAACTCTTCCTTGTGCTCTTCTCTACCTCTTCCATGGATTCAAATTTTGATTTGATCCCTCTTTCTCAAGCTTTATTCTTAGGGTTCTTGAGAGGTAAAGTGAGAAAGAGAGGGATTTAGAGCCATTAATTGGTTGCAAAAGTCTCCTTAAGTTGTAAGGAGCATGTTGATGTATATATTGTGGTTGATTGAGATTGTTTTTGAGTTTTGTAAAATTTTGGAATCATGAACTTTTAGGGGAGGTGCTGCCCAAATTTTATTTGATATGGGAGAGTTAAAATCAAGCTATACCATCCATGAATATGAGTTTGAAATCAAGAATATGATGGTACAAGTTTTGAAAGTTGAAAAATGCATGTTGTTGGTTGTTTGGGAAGTGTCTCGGCCAAAACAGATTTATGGGGAAGGAGTGTTGTTTTGATGATTTTGATGCTTCCAATAGATTTAAAATGAGTTTTTTTGTAGGGTAAAAGTGACCCCAAGTTTAGGGAAGCATTGTAAAGTGTTAGACACAAGTTTAGGGTTTTAAGGCTTATTAAGATTGAGGGGTGATTAAGGGAGAATTTCATTACTTTTTCTTTGAAAATGGCTTGTGTTTGATGGCCATTATATTTTCAATTGTGTAGGCAAGAGTTTGGTGAAAGGAAGTAAGTTTCCAAGTGAGCAAGAGAGCATTCAAGTAGGGGAAAAAGTAAAGACAAGGTAGCAAGACCATCTAACTCTAATCTAAATTATCATGAAAATTCTTTTGAATGATGCATGACTTGATTTGAAATTATGATGATGAAGGTGTGGATGTGTGCATGTTCATGCTATGGCCATATGCATTTATGTGTTTCATGTTGCTCTTTTATTATTCCACATTTACATGAAAGTTTGTCATGCATTATATAAAGTATGTTAGATAGTTTTGCTTTTGGGATTTCCAAATATCTCACCCCCCACTAACCATTTTTAGGTACAAGCTCTTCAAAGGGTAAGGAGAAAATGTGTGATACTTGAAGTAAGGAATTCACATGTTATGCATATGAATTTGTATTGTAAAGTTTGTTATTTTGGGACTTAAACATATGATGTAATATGTAATTAAACCCATGAATGTTTGGTTGTTATGTAGTGGATAATGTATGCTTAAAGGACCCCCAATTTCATGATCAAACATGATTAAAAGAGGTTTAGAAGTTAGGGTTTCAAATTATGAAGTTTGAAAATGACAAGTTTGACTAATTGTCAAAGTAAAATTGGTCAAACCCCTAACTTTGACCTGTTGTGAAACAGAGTAAATAGACTCCAAATGAGTTGAAATTTTCCAGAAAAATATTTCACATTTCAAGCTTTAAAACAAGCAAAAGAACACTGGATTTTGAAAGTTTTACAGAAATTTTGATCTTCCAAAGTTTGAAGAAAATCACTGAAAAACCTGGAAAAATGAAAAATTGCCAAATGAACAGTACATTTTTACGCATTAAACTATATCAATTGGGCAAGCTAATGACTTAATGAGTAATTTTTCTTTATATAGGAACTTATAAGCTTCAAATAGAAATTGGAAGCACTCAATTTCGATTTTTCTAGAATTAGTTATGAATTTTCAAAGTTGGTCCGAAAAACTGTGAATAGTAACTTTCAAAAGTTGAAAGTTTTCATTTTGAATCTTTTGAACTTTTTAATCAAATTGAGACTTCCCTTTGGTTCCAAATCAATATAAAATGAAGCTAAAGACAAGGTTAAGGTGTGTCACACATAAACTCTTACTCTATTTTCAATGAGTAGGTCCACATCCCGTTTCTTCAATTTTTTACTATCCTTGAGACCCTATACATGCGTACAGATATGACAACCACATGCAGTATCTAATACCCATGTAGAGGAAGTAGAAAAATGAATATCTATAACATAAATACCAGAAGAGGTAGCCCCGCTATCCTTCCCTTTTCTTTTTCAGATCTTCCAAGAAGAGTTTGCAGTTCCCTTTCCAATGATCAAGTTCATTGCAGAAATAGCAGACTCCATCCTTTGGACGCTTTGCCTTATTAGGCGTGGCCTTTTGGTCTTACCAGTAAAGCCTTTACCCTTTCCAACGCACTTGCCTTTTCTTTTCGTGCTTGAGAATAATTCTCAAGTTCCTGAACCAGTCAAGAAAGTTTGTCCCATTGAGTTTTCTTTCTCAAGGACCGATCGCAGTAATAGTGTAGGAGTATTACTAGTGGACATGATTCTACAATTTCAAAGTATGCAAAGTAGATTAATAAACTCCCACTAAATCAATAATCCTCAATATGATTAGTGGGCTAAAATCCATATTTCACTTAAATTTAACTTTGTTTTAGCAAGACCTTAAATTTAAGTTGGTTAGTTAGGTAACCCTCTACCAATTACATCATATGTAACTCTTAGATTTTATGGGATTTAGTCATCATAAGACCCATCATGTTTAATCCCATCTCATGCCTTGAGATCCAAAATCGTTTTGATAATCTCAATTAAGTCAAGACAATAATGAATTGTATGAGTAGCACCATTACTCATGATTGCCTTCCCAAGATAACTCAAATGCATCCACTTTGGTGGAACCTACAACTGAGCGATCGAGATTTTGACAATTATTCATTAATTGATGGCATTATGACTTAAGATTGAATTATGGGGATTTTTTTAAATTAATTGGTTTATATGTATATAACGCAGTTTGTATCACATACAAATATATATACATATATATAATATGCATCGTATGATCTAATCATAAGAAGCATAAAATATGATATAATATGGTTCACTTAACTTATATCATCTCAAACCCATGAGATGACCTCTATAATAAGAAGTAATTAAAGTGTGAAAATTTACAACCCTTTTGTAAATTTTAATCATCTCAACCTCATGAGATAACTTCTATGATAAAATTAACTAATAAATGATTTAAGAATAAGATCCCATATATTATGAAAAGGGGTAATATGAGAAATTATAACTCATACACTATGAGTGACAATTTCCCATGATCAAAATGTAATCCCCTAAACAAATTTAACCACATAATATATTCACAGTTAATTATGTAATTCGTGATTCTTTCTAATACCATTTGTAATTGCAAACAAAATTAGACTCTGATGCCATTTAATAATTTCCAAAGAGTCATATGGAATTAAGATGATATTCCAAATATTATGAAGAGTAATAATATAAGAGATCATAACTCATATATCTCTCATAAATTTGACATACATCACATGTATAATAAACAAGAATACATATTATATATCATGCTTTTTGTAATATCCATAATTTCATACTAAATGAAATAAAGGCTAATATGATGATTATGATGATGAATTAGAGATGAAAAGTAGAAAGCTCAAAAAGAAAGAAAGACTAAGGGCCGAAGTTCAGGCACGGAGTTCCGTGTGAATTCCAAAATTAAGTATATTTGCCCTAGAGCAATGTGAGGATGGGAAACCTTATAGAAAGGGACCCATATGTCATTTAATAAAAGACCAAGGGCATAAAGGTCTTTTAGTATCAAAAGC
>JANTPZ010137708.1:0-13199 GCA_025593235.1 Vachellia pachyceras
TCTAACACACTTATAAATATGCATGACAACTTTAAAAGACAAGTGTGAATTCATGACAACATGAAATGTGCAACATGAGACAATTACATGCATATGGCCATAGCACACAAAAGCACATATTCAAAATTCCATCATCACAAGTATTCAACATTAAGTCATGCATATTTCATAAAATGTTTTCACAACAACTTCACTTAAGGTTAGAAATTTTGCTACCTTGGCTTTTTAACTTCTTGAGATTTGAAGCTCTCTTGTTCAACTTAGAAAATGGTTTTTTTTTTGCACAAACAAGCCATTACCAAGTCAAGAAACACTTTAAAATCAACTAAACCTCTTCTTGAACTTTTATAAAACCTTAGAGCTTCAAACTTGCTCAATTGATTTCTAATGCTTCCCAAAACTTTTCTCACTTCCACCCTACACAATTTCTCTTTCTAAAGCTATTGGAAGCATAAAAAATCATGAAAATCACACTCCCCCTATCATTTCTTATGCTTGCTGAAAAGCAGAATAATGAAAGGGATTATGATTTTTCAAACTTTTATCATGTATACTAGCAAATTCTTTATCCCCAACCACTTCTTAAGAATTATTTAGCTTAAAAAAATATTTCCAATCAAATAGAAATTTGGACAACACCTCACCTTAAATGTAGAATTGTCTCTTCTATTATCATTTATAGTTCCTTGACGAATGTTATTTTGCCAAATTCTGCAGTCCTGGACTCGTGAGTATATTTTCTAGATGTATTGATCATTTTTGAGTTTGCAAAGAGCTTTGTCCAGGAGTACAAAGGTTTAAGTGTGTGGGAATTTGATTGAGCTTTAATTGTATTATTTTTCTTCTTGAATTTCTAGAGCTTTAATTGATTAAGAGAATTCAATTTAAGAGACCAAATAAAAGAAACCTCCTCTCAAAAAGGTAAAAGTGTCTCTCTCCGCTCACCATGCAAGGACAATTTTCGCTCATGGTCTGCTTGTTCAAATCTCTACCAAAGGCTTGTAATTATTCTTTCTCTCCACCACAAGATCGATATAATGTGAATCAAGAGGGCTTTAAGGTTTAAAGTGGATGATGGGGTTAAACGTAATGAAGTGAAATAATGAAATGAAATGAATTCTTGAATATACAACACCCAAAGGATATAATCATTTAGTACTTTGCCAGACTTTTAGAGAAATATATATTTTTAGTCTCTAATTTCTTTTCTCTTTATTTCTTCTTCTCTTTTTTTCTCTCTTTTTTTTCTTTTTTTTTCTTTTTTTAGAATAAACATTTTCTTCAACATACGCTTGCACATATAAAGGTAATGTTTCCAAATGCTGGTTTTCAAGAGTGAAAGGCCCAAAGGGGTAGCAAATGATGAAAGAATGAAAAGTTTGTGTTTGGGCTAAATGAAGGGTTTCGAAATGAAGGCCTCTATCCTTTTCACAAAATATTAAATCATCAAACTTTGATTAAGAATCAAGACAAGTTCTAGAAAGACTACGAATCAAGACAGACCCACTCTAATTAAATGAAATTAGGTCCAAATATCCTCACGAGAAGGCTTAAGTTTCAATAAACAGTCTCAAGAACCAAAAACTCAAAGAGTCACTTTAGAAACTGATCTACGCTTATAACTTGTAGATAACTTAAAAAACGCAATTAACCAAAAACTTTGATCCTTAAACTCATACATCAACCTCCCAATGCATTGGCTATGAAGATCATAGTTTCATAAACATTGCTCAGGAGTTAAAGGTAGTAAAGGTTAGAGAAAATTTATTTCAAGATTCAAAACCTAATAAATTTTTTTCTTTTTTTTAAAGCACTGAAGGTTTCACTGCGGCTAACCACAAAATTGGTCGTGGTGAACAACACCCGAGGGATGGTTCTGTGTGCTAGTGATTTTTCGCTGCGACGCAACCATAAGATGGTCGTGAAGAAATACACCCGAGAGCCTGAACTACCTTATTAAAGGACTTTCGCCGTAGCTAAAAACAAAATTGGTCACGGCTAAAGGGGTCAGACAGCAAAAATGTAGTTTAGTTTCTCTAAAAATTCAACATATACTATGAAAAAGTTTAAATAAACTTGAAATTTCCCAAGTTTTGAGACAAAAATAGCCCAACATAATCCCTTAAAAAATTTCAGTTGGAAGATAACGTCAAGATATTGCTTGGAAACAGTCTAAATCCTAAATCCCCCCACACTTAGATCAAACATTGTCCTCAATGATTGGAAGGTAAGATTTACAAATCAATGCACGCGGTATTCGTAAACAACACTGAATAATCAACCACACATGCAATGAAATTCAAGAAACAACATAGGAAAAACAACATACATACAGCCAAAAAACAAAGTTCAGACAATCAATTCACAGCAAACAACTCTTTCATGTTCCACTTGGCCTAAAGAAACCTAGAGACCGAAATGAGGGGAGTTTATTGAATTGAAAATCAATCTAAAAGGAAGAAAACAAACTAAGCCTACTGGAGAGTCCCCACACACTTGTTTTCATCATTAATCAATTAAGTTCAACCAATCATATGAAATAAGAAGAAAACAAGAGAGGAAAGAGACAACCTTCCACTTAAATCTCCTTAGACTCTTGTAGGAAAAATTCTCATCCCGAATGAGAAGCATAAATTCCTTTATTTCAACTCCTCTAATGTTAGATGGTCCAGGAAGATGCTCTTGATTAATTAGTAGAGGCGTTGAAACATTTGACTTGTAGCCACTACTTTGCATGGTTTGATTCTGCAAAATAAACATTGGACCAGCAACAGTATCTAATCCAAGAATGCAAATATGGAGGGTGAATTGAGAATATCATGGGAACAAAACTCTTCAAGTATGAATCACAACCAAGAAAGTCAATAGGATTCCCTTCAAAAGGAATCAAGTAATCAATCAAATTGTAAAAATCCTTTTGTGCTTGTAAAGTTGGTATTAAAAATTTATTACTTTTGGAGCTTAGCACACCATCTTTACAGTCACTAAGGGATTCATCTTCATGAAAGGATTCATTCTCATTTATGATTTTGTTAATTAAAGCTTTAGAATCCTTACTTAGGGGATGATCCTCCACAAGTTTATGCTTATTACTATCAGTGACTCTAGCACTATTAGATGTGTCATGTTCTTTACCAAAGTTCTTATTATGCCATGCCACAAGTTTATCATTCTTTTAATCGATGCAAAGCATGCATATGACATCATCATCACAAGAACAAGGCAAAGTCTCATTTAATTCTATATCCTCATCATTTCTAGCACTGGGAGAAGAAGCATGATCATCATACAAGGAGGCAGTGACAGTGCAAGCAACATCCCCAATTAAAGCATCGTAACTTGCATTCATGTGAGCATCAATATTTTCAAACATATGAGCATGCTCAACAATGATATCCTCATCCACCTCATCCTCACTATCATCAATTAAAGATTCAAAAAAGCTAATAGTGATGGGAGGTGAATCATTCTCCTCAAATATAGGAATGATATTACCAGGAGGTGTAGTTGCTTGAGGATTCTCTCCATTCTCATTCTCTTGTGGTTCTTCAGGCCAAGGGCTTCCCTCTTTGCCTCTAGTCTTCATCCACAACATATGATCATAGTAGGCAGTGAAGAATTCATCAATCTATTCCATCTCCTCAAAACTTTCTGATGTCCCTTGCATGAGTAACACAAGGTATTTCTCCTTGAGTATGTCATATTTCCTTGTCAGGGCATTGGTTAAATCTTCCAAGTTTTGTGGAGAAGGAAGGATATCTAGTCCACTCGGTTGATGTGTGATAGGTTCGGGTGAAGGATGAGATTCGCACAATGGTTGAGGTTGGTGTAAGGTAGGGTGGAAATTATAGTTATGAGGTGTAAATGAAGAGTTGGAGGTAGGATAGTGAACGGGGTTGTTGATATGGTTCGTATGGTTTATAATATGGATTATGAGGTGGAAATGATGGTTGGAAGGTTTGGAATGAGGGTCGGTGGTGAGGTTCATAGTGTGGATTGGGAAATGGACTATCACATTCATCCCAGGTGGACATCTCCTTTGGTCGTGAATCCATGTTTGGAGATCCTCTAATATATGCTGTATGGATGTAAGGCTTTGAGAGAAATAACTTTCCATAATTTCCTACAAAATAATGAGAATGTGAGGGTAAAATATATTAAAACCTTTCAATTAACTAAAATAAAGAAGCTAGGACATGAAAGATGAAAATATCATATGTATGCACTGAAAAGAGAGAAAAAATGAAATGTAAAGAAATAGTTCACTGAGCGAAAGTTGGTCGCGACCAAAAATTTAGTGGCGGCAAAAATCAAATTTCGTCGCGATGAAAATCAAATTTGGTCTCGGCGAAAGTGCACAGACAGCTATTTCTCACATAAAAACAGAAATTGGTCATGGCGAAATGTGAAATTGGCCGTGGCGCACTACACCCGGGAGGGTATTTCTCTTTGAAACATGTTTTAGCCACGGCGAAAACCAAAGTTGGCCGTGGTAAAAGTGCGGAATGATGCAAAATGCAGATGAAACAGGTGATTACTACTATGCAATGCAATGATATAAACAGGCTAATTCTATACTATGAACTATGATGTAAAACTATCAAACAAAAACACAATCCAATAACTAATGGCACTTAGCTTCCTATGCAATGGCGCCGAATTCTTGATCCATACTAAGCCACAAAATGTAAATTGAGATCGTTGGTTAGCCTTGAAAATTGATTGAGAATATTAATTTTGATTTCCAAGTATTGTATAGTGACAACCCCAAGTTCGTTCTCACCGGAAGCTAGTCGCGTACCAATAGCCCTTAGCTTGTGATTATGTTTGGGATGCAAATGCAAATGGTTTCTTAATTTAAGATAAGCTATGCACCTAATGTAACTGAAAAACTTAAAACTTGTTTTTGGTATTTTTCAGGTGGCAAAGAAAAATAAGGCAGATTTAGATTAAAACGAGAGTCTTATGGTAGTTTGCTCTTGAAAATGAATTGGGCCATCACAGTTCACAAAAGATTAGGTGGAGTATTGACTTTCATACTAAGTTTTCGAGATCACAAACCCTAACAATCCGTATGGGTCCAAAGCGTCATACGATGATCTCCTTCTAAATCCCCACACGCCTTGTTAGGTCACGAATAACATGCAATGAACTCCATTCCATTAAATCCTTGAAGCGCTCTTATTGTGTGTACTGAAATCGTAAAGTGACAAAATCAACTCCATGCATGTTGACTCTAAAACCAAGCACAACTAGGATGATAGAAGAGAACAACAAGACTTCATTAAATAAGCAAAATGAACTCCATTTCACTTTGTCAATCACAAAACAACCTAATACACAATAATCCAAGTTTGGCTAGACCGAGACCAAGTATTTACATACAAATCACAAAGTCCAACTCGGATTCTAAGTAATCTATAATGTAAATACATATTGAAAATAAATACTCCACTTTCAGCACTTAGAACTCTGGCTCATCCCATCTTCAAGAGGGTGGAGATGCTCAGTATGACACTCCTTAATCTTTACCTTTAGCTTCATTTCATATCTATTTAGAAGCAACTTTAGGCCTTTAGTGACTTAGAGTAACCAAAGAGTGAAAAATAAAATTTTTAAGTTTAGGGTTACTATTCACGTCACTATTCACAAGTTTTTGGCCTAACTTTGAAAATTCATAACTAATTCTAGAAAAATCGAAATTGAGTACTTCCAACTTCTATTTGAAGCTTATAATTCCTCTATAAGGGAAAAATACTCATTGACTCATTAGCTTGCCCAATTGAAACAGTACTGTTTAGCGTGAAACATTTCATATGGAGTGAAAAAGTACTATTCATTTGGCAATTTTTCATTTTCCCCAGATTTTCTGTGATTTTCTTCAAACTTTGGAATATCATAACTTTCTGTACAAAACTCCAAATACAGTGTTCTTTAGCTTGTCTTAAAGCTTGCCATGCAAAATATTTTTCTGTAAAATATTAGCTCATTTGGAGTTTATTTACCCTATTTCTCGATAGGTCAAAGTTAGGTGTTTGACCAACTTCACTTTAATAAAAAGTCAAACTTTTCATTTTCAAACTTAATCTTTTTGAAACCCTAACTCCTAATCCTTTTTGAACCATGTCTGTTCATTCATTTAGTAGTTCTTAGCTATAATATATCATCCATACATGCATAGGTTTCACATCACATATTACAAATTCATGCTCATGACAAATTCCTTGCTTTAACTTTGTAAACTTCCTCCTTACACTTTGATGCATTTGTACCTAGAAATGGCTAATGGGGGAGGGTGAGATTCGAGGAATCCTAGTAGCATACATTACAAACAATGCATGTAGGATGAATGCTAGTGCATGATATGCTTGCCTTACATAGGCTCACGTTCACATAATGAAATGCTGCATGCTCAATGTTTCGTAAAATGTACTTATGGCCATAGTAAAAACAAAAATAGAGCTTCATTCATTCATACATGCTTCATATAATCTAGCAAAGCAATACAACAAATCAATGCACAACATACGGATCACATACATACAAGTAAGTAAGTTCACTACCTTTCAGACTTTGCCTCCTCCTCTTGTACCTTGATCTTCTAACCATAGCCTTTTCTTTGTTACTTTATTGTCCTAGATAAGTAATGACATTATTAGAGTCATGAAAAATGAATGCCCAATGGGCCACATTAGCCCTAAATGCTTACTTTCACCCTAGGAGTCCCACAACTTACATTTGGTCATTTTCTTTCTTAAATTCGCATAGTAACCAAAAATTGTCAATATGTTGACTAAACTTTCAAAAATCATAATTAATGCTATATAACTCCAATTGGGGTGGTTCAAATTCCTATGTGAAGCTCTTTCAGTATAATTTCATATAAAAATACTCAATTCTGACCATCACAGCCATATCATTCCCAGAATTTTATCAAATAAAGCTTGATAAGTCTACTTTAATTCTGGAAAGTTTCATGGTCATTGGACAACATTTGACTACACAAAATCACGTTACAATTACACTGCCTCTAGAAAACGAATTTCACAGCACTTACTCTTTAACTTCCAAAAATTCCAAATTCATATACAAGCATCTAAAAATCATGAACACTTGTATAACTACACAAAAACTCATTTTGGATCCATTGGAAGCATCAAAATCATCAAAACAATTCATCTTCATCAGATTCTAGACCAGACCGAAACAACACACATATTCAACAATATGAATTTTTCAACTTCCATCACTTCTACCACTTGATTCATGTTTCTAAACTCTCATTCATGCATGGGAAAACATGATTTCAACTCTTTTATATCAAATGGAAAATTGGACAGCACCTCCCCTATTTTCTCATGATTTTCCAAATTTACAAGAGTCACAAAGCAACTCAAACAACATCAACATCATCATCAATAAGCTTCTTGCAACAAGAGGAAGCATTTACAACCAACAAATGGCTTTAAATCCCTCTCTTTCTCACTTTTCTCTCAAGAACCCTAGGTTATGAACTTGAGAAAAGAGAGACCAAAACATATTTCTAAACCATGGAAGTGAAAGAGGAAGTTGCAAGGAAGAGATTTGGTGTATAGCATGAGGTACTTCTCTTACTTACCTTGATTTCCCCATGAGCTTTTCTTCTTCTTCTTCCTCATGAACTTGGCGTCTCCTTGCTTCTCTTTTTCTGTCCAAATATGACGGTGCAAATGGCTGGAGGTGGAGACCAATTTTCTGTTTTAATAATTCACCATTTAATGGATTAAGGGCTAGGATTACATCTTACAATCTAAGCTTAATCTAAGGGATCTTGTTATGCCACACACCTAATACTTGTTGGCTCCTCATTGGATGATTAAAAGGTGCAATGATGGCTGATATTTTGCGGGTTAAAATTTGGTTACATTAACCAAATTGGATCCCAATCGGTTACTTTTACCGATTACACTTTTTACCGGTAAACTTAACTTTATTCCGGTAAATCTTTTTCTACTTTTCTCGAGATATTTTCTTTCTTATTTAATCTCCATAATTTCATCTTGAATTTAACAAAATTATTATTCCCAAAATACCCTTTACTTTCCTCAAATTTCACAGGATTAATTTATCCTATCCGAAATCCCTAAAAACGTACAATCGGAGAGCAAAATTCTTTTAGGGCCTTGAAAAATACTACATTTTTCACTGATTCTCAAGTCCTTTTCCTTTTTCCAAAATGCCCACTAGATATTTCAAAATTAATTTTTGAAATAATTATATTTCGGGGATTTTCGGGTATTTTCCCCATTTTTTGGGAAAATTGCCTTAATTGTACATTGGATAATAATTTTATTAAAAACTATATAATTCACTGGATTTTTTCATATTTTTCTCTAAATTTTTAGAGGGCTTCTTGTACCTTAAATAATTATTTTTCCCTTTTTCCCCTTCAAAATTATATAAATAAAAATCTAATTTGAATTTGGAAAATCCGTGTTTCGTCATTGCGATCTGTAAGTAGAGATCTATCTATTGGGCATCTGTAAATTTTCTAATTTTGGTCAACTGGCTGACTTTTGACTTTGAATTTGTCAAATGACCAAAATGCCCTTCAACTTTCTCGTAATTACCATTATGCCCTTACTTTCTTTACTTTTTCCAAAATTACCATTTTACCCTTACTTTTGATACTGAAAGACCTTTATGCCCTTGGTCTTTTATTAAATGACATACGAGTCCCTTTCTATAAGGTTTCCCATCCTCATTTGTTCTAGGGCAAATATACTTAATTTTAGAATTCACACGGAACTCCGTGCCTGAACTTTCAGCCCTTAATCTTTCTTTCTTTTTGAGCTATCTAGTTCTCATCTCTAATTCATCATCTTAATCATCAGACTAGTCTTTATTTCATTTAGCATAAAAATTATGGATATTACACTCAGCTCCTCATAAATAATGGAAATATGCTCTGAATGGATGAGTTAAGCATGATAAATGGATGGATAGTGAAAGAAATGGGTGAAGGTAGGGTTTGGAGAGTGTGTAGATGAGAGAAAAGATGAGAGTGTTTATGTTTCTGCCCTCCTTCTCCATCCTCCTCTTTCTAGCCGAAAATGACCTAATTTAGCATTAGAAATCGTCATGGGTCGGATCTCTAAGGCTGGGTTGGGTTAATTTCCATCTAGAGTAAAACTCTGGTGCTGATAAGTGACATTCACAGCGGCTAACTTTATGTTTCACAGTGGTGAACCTCTCCCGAGAGTTCTTTGTCTGCTTGATTGAACTTTGGCTGTGGTGAACTGTGATTACGCCGTGGCGAAAATATCCAGAGCTGCTTCCCTTGCCTTTGCACGTAATTCATGAAATGAAATAACAAAACTTTGGCAATATCATTTGCTCATGATGGAATTTAGGCACAATAGCATCATTATTCATGGCATATGAACCCAAAATTGGCATTAATCCAAATCAACAACTCCTAATATCAACTTAAGCACAAAAAGGTTGTTTGTGCAGGATAAGACCAAGAGGGGGTGAATTGGTCCCTTAAAAAATTACAACTTAAAACACAAAAGCAAGAATAATATCATGGAGAGATAAAAGGAAAGATGAACAAGGGAATTTATCCTTGTTCGGTTCTTCTTACCTAAGTTCGGTCCTCAAAGCAACTCTGAGCTTTGAAATCCACTAACCACAGATAAATTAGGCCAACCAGCCTTTATAATAGAGATTCACTCTCCCCCTTACAATACATAATGAAGCAGAGTCTCACACTCTCTATTTTCTGATCAATTCTCAGCCCAATAAATTCAAGGTCCCAACCTTGAATTATCTCTGGATTTACAGAAGATATTGCTTAAAGAAACTCTCTCAAAGAGTAGACAGCAATCAATGAAGTTCAGAATAAGAAATTAGGAAATTCACAGAGAGATAGATGAATGAACTTTAATGCTCGAGAAGATAATTGTTGTTGTCTTTCTGTAATGAATGCTTGAGGCTTTTATAGATAAGAGGAATGGAAGTTGTCGTTAGATAGAGTTTAATATCTATTACTCTCATCGACCACCTCTTTGTCTTCGCCATTAATGCAGCATTAAATGCGTCTAAATAATGTAGACAATGACGGCTGAATCATGCGATCTGTTTGTAAGGAGGTAAGGACGGCTTTTCTCTTTTTATGATCCTGAGCTTCTGCATTTATGGAGGCATGTGAGATACAAACGTTGTTAGAAACGAATAAGGAAAGTTGCAGAGCAGGTGAAAAAGCTGTCAGTGAGAGAAAATAGCCGTTGGGAAACAATACTTGAGTGTTAATCCAGAGTACTCGAGTGTTAGTCAAGAAATTTGAATTTTGTGAAACAATACTCGAGTTTTCTGTGTCAATACTCGAGTGTTCACAATACATTTTGAAATTGCTCAAGTATTTACTGAGAGTATTGCTTAAGTTTTGAAATTCAGTATAAATACTCGAGTGTTGAAAATTCTTGTGCTCGAGTGTTAAGAATACTTTCAGTTGATACTCGAGTGTTCAGAGAAAATCTTAGAGTGGAAGTATTCAAAATGTAATAATACCAGAGTGTTGAAAATATAATGCTCGAGTGTTGTGAAATATAACTTGAGATTTCAGACAGGAAAACTCGATACTCGAGTATTGGGCATTAATACTCGAGTGTTCACAACACTTTCATTAAATACTCGAGTGTTCTGCTGCAAGTATCTGTCTTTGTGAAGAAAAGGGTTTACTACTCGAGCGTTATAAATGAATACTTGAGTGTTACAAATACTGTTAGCCAAAACCCAAGTGTTTAACTTGAGGTGTTCTCAATACTCAAGTGTTGTATTCTTCAATACTCGAGTGTTATGTCTGAAGTATTATACGTTTTGAAAATTTGCTTAATACTCGAGTGTTGTCACTCAACACTCGAGTGTTGTCAATACTTCCTTCACAACACGAGTACCAGACTTCAAGTGCAAGTATTTGGACCCAATACTCGAGTGTTCAAAACTCAATACTCGAGTGTTGTGCCTGAAGTGTTGTATTCTGTTTTGAAAGCTTTCCCGATACTCGAGTGTTGAAAACTAACACTTGAGTGTTGGCAACACTTCCTCCACAACACGAGTGATATGCTTTCAAGTTGAAGTGCTGAGGCTTAATACTCGAGTGTTCTAATACAAACACTCGAGTGTTGCCAATACTTTCATCTGCAACTCAAGTGTTTTGTATCAAGTGTTGATTATTATTTTGAAAACAAAATTCGATACTCGAGTATTGAAACACAATACTCGAGCGTTGTCAATACTTTAACACAATACTTGAGTTTCACACGAAAGTATTCATATCAATACTCGAGTGTTGAACATCATCACTCGAGTGTTAGCAACACTTCATCTTAATACTTGAGTTTTAACTTAAGGTGTTGAATCTCATAACATTTCAACTCACAATACTTGAGCATTGAACTTCATAACTCGAGTGTTCTTCAATATTTTCTCATAAACCTGATTATTTCTTAAGAACACTTACTCATCAACAATTTAAGCCTTATAATTCCTAAAATCATTTTGTTATCATGAAAATAAGGTATCAACATTCTCCCCCTTTTTGATGATAACAAAATCATTTAAAATCAGGATCATGAGAAATTATAAGCTTAAATTTTAGAGATGCACATAATGAAATAAGGAGATGACTGAAATCATGCTATCATTCATATCATAAATCAAAAGTCATAAAACAAAACTCAAGAGACATAAATATAAATCCTAAGAATAAAAACTAAAAAACACAGTGATTTTCTTTCTCCCCCTTTTTGTCATCACTCAAACAGGGGGTGAAGAAGGAGAAGATGGAGTAGGATCAGATGTGGGCTAAGGATCAACTGGATCAGATGGGGCCACTGAGGTCAGGGGAGGTGCAAGTATGGTCTGAGGCTCTGGATGCAAGATGGAGGATGAAAAGTTAATCATGGCCAGAACAGCATCAGCAGAATCAGGATCTGAGGGAGGAGGAGGAGTTGGAGGAGGAGGAGTGTAATATCCACAATTGTATGCTAACTGAATTAAAGGCTAAATTCGACGATAAATATGATAAGTTAGAAACGAGAAGTAGATAGCTCAAAAAGAAAGATTAAGGGCCGGAAGTTGAAAAGTTGGACCTGGCCTGAGGCACGGAGTTCCGTGTGAATTCCAAAATTAAGTATATTTGCCCTAGAGCAATGTGAGGATGGGAAACCTTATAGAAAGGGACCCATATGTCATTTAATAAAAGACCAAGGACATAAAGGTCTTTCAGTATCAAAAGTAAGGGCAAAATAGTAATTTTGGAAAAGTAGAGAAAGTAAGGGCAAAATGGTAATTATGAGAAAGTTGAAGGGCATTTTGGTTATTTGACAAAAGTCAAAGTCAAAAAGTCAACCAGTTGACCAAAATATTAGAAAAATTTACAAATGCCAAAAAGATGAATCTCTACTTACCGGTCGCAATGCGAAACGCGGATTTTCCAAATTCGGACCTGATTTCCGTCTACGGAATTTTGAAGGGTAAAAGAGGAAAAATGATTATTTGAAATATTAGAAGCTCTTCAAAAATTTGGAAAAAATATGGAAAATCCAGTGAAATATGTAGTAATTAATAAAATTATTATCCGGTATACGATTAAGACAATTTTCCCGGAAATTGGGAAAAATAGCCGAAAAAACCCGAAAATCCCCGAAAAATAATTATTTCAAAAATTAATTTCGGAAAATCTAGAGGGCATTTTGGAAAAAGAAAAAGGGCTTGAGAATCAGTGAAAAATATAGTATTTTTAAGGCCCTAAAAGAAATTTGCTCTCCGATTATTTCGTTTCAGGGATTTTGGACAGGATAAAATAATCCTGTAAAAATGGAGATAATTAAAGGGTATTTTGGGAATAATAATTTTATTATATTCAAGATGGAATTATGGAGATTAAATGAGAAAGAAAATATCTCCAGAAAAGTAGAAAAAGATTTACCGGAGTAAAGTTAAGTTTACCGATAAAACGTGTAATCGGTAAAAGTAACCGAATGGGATCCAATTTGGTTAGAGTAACCAGATGGTAATCAGATTTTTACAGCTGAAAAAGCCACTTTATGAGGGCTTTTATGAGCATGACAAGTGGCATAAATGTGGCACCATTCCAACCTTTAGATCTCCTTTAAGTTGCAAGACTCCATCTCAACCCTCCATCCCATTAATCC
>JANTPZ010137711.1:0-17456 GCA_025593235.1 Vachellia pachyceras
GAATTGGTCCCAGTTAAAAATTAAACGTAAAAGTAAAAATAAGAGCAATGTCACCGAGAGATAAAAGGAAAGATGAACAAGGGAATTTATCCTGGTTCAGTCCTTCTGACCTACATCCAGTCCTCAGAGCACCTCTGAGCTTTACAATCCACTAATCACCAACAAGATAGGCACACCTGCCTTTACAATGGAGTAACACACTCCCCTTGCATTTTACAATGAAACAGAGTCTTATACTCTCTGTATTCCGACCACTTGTCAACCCAATAAATTCAAGGACCCAACCTTGAATATCTCACTGACTTAAGGAAGAATATAATGATACAAACTCTCTTGAAGAGTGAATAATAAACAATGGCTTCGTTTGGAAACCCGTTGAGAAAACGGACACAGATTCCTAGGTACTTTATGTGAGAGGAATTTTGTCTCGGCTTGCGTGAGAATGGGTTTTGGGGGTCAAAACGGGGTTCCTAACGGAACCCCAAACGAAGCTAATGAGGCTCAGAAGAAAGATTTATGAGTTACAGAGAGGTAGTTGAAAAATTTAAATGCTCGTGAGAAGTTCGTTGTCTGTTCATTACCCTCTGTATTGAATGCTCCACTCTTTTATAGATGAGAAGGATGAAGTTTCCGTTAGAGACAATTTAGTGTCCGTTACTCTCATCCACCAACTCTTCGTCTTCGCCATTAATGCTGTATTAAATGCTTCTGAGGAATGTAGGCAACGACGGCTTGATTCATGCAATCTGTCTGTTACGAGGTATGGGCAGCTTTTTCTCTTTCCATGATAAAGGACTTCTGCATTTATGAAGGTAGAGAAGCTTCAAACGTTGTTAGAAATAAATTAGGAAAGATGCAGAGAAGGTAAAAAGCTGTCAGAGAGAGAAAATAGCCGTTGGAAAACAATACTCGAGTGGTAATCCAAAATACTCGAGTGTTTGTAAAGAAATTTGAATTTTGTAAAACAATACTCGAGTGTTTTAGTATCAATACCAGAGTGTTGGGAATACTTTCAGTGATTGCTCAAGTGTTCAGAGAGAAACTTAAAGTGAAGTCATAATACTCGAGTGCTTTGATGTAGGTGTTATGTTTTAAGATAAAAGAATTCGATACTCGAGTGTTGAGAGGTCAATACTCGAGTGTTCACAACACTTCCATTAAATACTCAAGTGTTTTACTGCAAGTATTCATTTTTGTGAAGAGAAAGGTTTAATACTCGAGTGTTGTAAAGTGAGCACTCGAGTGTTCACAATACTTTCAACCAAAACTCAAGTGTTGTCATGTTGGTTTTGAAAAGAGATATTCGACACTCAAGTGTTATAAAAATAAATACTCGAGTGTTGACGACACTTTCATTCAATACTCGAGTGTTGTGCTTGAAGTGTTGTTCCTTGTTTGAAAACTTAGCCCGATACTCGAGTGTTTAAAAACTAACACTCGAGTGTTGTCAACACTTCCTCCACAACACGAGTAATATGTTTCAAGTTAGAGTTCTTTGGTACAATACTCGAGTGTTACAACTCAACACTCGAGTGTTTCCAATACTTTCATCTGTAACTCAAGTATTCTGCTTCAAGTGTTGAGTGTTTAGTTGAAAAACAAGACCCGATACTCGAGTGTAAAAACACAACACTCGAGTGTTGTCAATACCTCAACACAATACTTGAGTTTTATGCGAAAGTATTCATATTTCAACATCAATACTCGAGTCTTTCAAGCATCACTCGAGTGATCATAACACCTTCACTTAATACTCAAGTGTTCACAAGAAGTGCTAATTTTCAAAAGCCTTTTTAAACACAATACTTGAGTATTACAATTCAGAACTCGGGTGTTACTAACACTTTCAACAAACACTCAAGTGTTGTTTGAAAGTATTGATTTTTCACTTATGAAAAACCTTGATACTCGAGTATAAAGCACAGTACTCGAGTGTTCTTCAACACTTTCACACAAACTTGAGTATTACATCAAGAACACTTAACCATCAATCATTTAAGCTTTATAATTCCTAAAAACATTTTGTTATCATTAAAATAAGGCATCAACAGGGTATCCCAAGGAAACGAAGGGATATTATGTCTATCTTCCCATCGAACACAAAGTGTTTGTTGTTCGAAAAAGTGTCTTTTTAGAAAGAGAGTTCATCTCTAAAAGAACAAGTGGGAGCAAGTTGAATCTCGAAGAAGTTCGAGAATCTCAAGACACCACAAAATCACAGATGGAAGAGAGAGAAGACTCACAAGATGTTGTTGAGCCTCTTCAAGTAACACAAGGCCTATAGAGGTCTGATAGATCACGACAACCACCTCAGAGATATGGATTTCTGGTTACTGAGAGTTATGATGTGTTGCTCATTGAACACAATGAGCCAACCACCTATCAAGAGGCCATATTAGGACCAAACTTTGACAAGTGGCTAGATGCCTTGAAGTCTGAAATGCAATCCATGTATGATAATCAGGTATGGATATTGATTGACCCACCTGAAGGTGTAAAAACCATTGGGTGCAAATTGGTTTTTAAAGAGAAAATCGACATGGATGGCAAAGTTAGTGTCTTCAAGGCAAGACTGGTTACAAAAGGATTCACACAAACTCATGGTGTTGACTATGATGAAACCTTTTCCCCAGTAGCGACGGCCAAGTCAATCAGAATCCTTCTTGCCATTACAACATATTATGACTATGAAATATGGCAGATGGATGTCAAGACAGCTTTCCTTAATGGAAAGCTACTTGAGGATGTGTACATGACATAGCCTGAAGGTTTTATGCGTTCAAAGGACTCTGGTAAGGTAGCTTCAACGATCCATTTATGGGTTGAAGCAGGCATCACGGAGTTGGAATCATCATTTTGATGAAGTATTTAAAGAGTTTGGCTTCATTCTAAACATGGATGAACCTTGTGTTTACAAGAAAGTCAGTGGGAACACAGTTGTATTCTAAGTGCTTTATGTTGATGACATCCTACTCGTTGGAAATGACATTCCTACCTTACAGAGTGTCAAGTCTTGGTTAGGAAAGTCCTTTTCAATGAAAGACTTGGGTGAAGCCACTTACATCCTATGGATTAAGATCTATAGAGATAGATCCAAGAGGCTTATAGGCTTGAGTCAGAGTACTTATATAGACAAAATACTGTATAGGTTCAGTATGCAGGATTCAAAGAGAGGGTACATACCCATGTCTCATGGCATTCTTCTCTCAAAGGATCTGTGCCCTAAAACACCATATCAGAGAGATCACATGAGTAATATTCCATATTCATAAGCCATTGGATCTATTATGTATGCCATGTTATGTACTTGACCGGATGTCTCATTTGCCTTGAGTATGACTAGTAGATACCAGCAGGATCCAGGTAAGGGTCATTGGACTGCTGTCAAGAATATCCTTAAGTGCTTAAGAAGGACTAAGGATTTATTCTTGGTATACGGTGGTATGGAAGATGAGCTTTGTGTAACTGGTTACACAGATGCAAGTTTCCAAACTGACTAAGATGACTCTACATTGCAGTCAGGATTCGTATTCCTGTTGAATGGTGGAGCGGTAAGCTGGAAGAGCTCTAAGCTAAGTATAGTAGCTGATTCTGCAATGGAAGCCGAGTATATAGCAGCATCAGATGGAGCAAAAGAAGCTGTTTGGATCAGAAAGTTCATAACCGAACTAGGGATGGTTCCTACTACCACAAATCCAATAGACTTGTTATGTGACAATAGTGGTGCTATATCTCAAACAAAAGAGCCCAAGTCACACCAAAGGACCAAACATATACCCATGCGTTTTCACCTTATCAGAGAAATTAATGATAGAGGTGACATCAAAATATGAAAAGTGCCCGGAGAAGATAATGTTGCTGATCCTCTTACTAAGCCGCTTGTACAAGCAAAACATGAGGGTCATGTTAGGACAATGGGAATTAGACTAATTAATGATTGTACCTAGTGCAAGTGGGAGGATGTTGGAAATTGTGCCCTATGGCCAATCATTGTACTCGCACATTATTTCTTTTAATGCATTTTCTCCATTTAGTTATCTTATTGTTTGCATGTTTGTTGTGATAATTACATCCATAGACAAATTATGTATATTGTCTTAAATGTCCCTTGTTGGTTGTTTATGCCGGAGCGTAGATAAGATAAGACCAGTATGACTTTGATAAGGCATGGAGATACAAGTCAAAGTCATAGGCACTTGTAGGAGTATAAGGTACTAGACCGACCCGCTATGAGAAAGCTGCATGGACTAAGTCATTAGCTCATCTCATATGTAATCACGTCACAATGCATTTTGACCTGAGATCATAACGGATTCCTGCATGAAAGTCACTAAGCTGTGACCTAGTCAAAAGTCACCTTTGACCGGGTGATGATAAAGGCTATAATCGAGCTTAAGGGTTTTCATGTGGAGGAATGTGAGTGATCAAGATGGGATTTGTCCCTCACATTAGTTGAGAGATATCACTGGGCCCCTCAATGGTGAGTCTGAGAAATGTATGGCCATACTATAACAAAAAGGAGTTTTCATTTTCTTTTATCAGACTACTCAGGGATTGAGAAAGTAATGGTCGGGAATAGGAGGATGACGTCATTCATGCCTCATCCTTGACCGAAGTATCGCGTGACAAAAGGGACGTGATGTGGTTGCGTAAAAGGTTGTGTCATGTTAACTATCCCCGTATAATTTGGGTAGTCGTAATGTTTTGCTAGAGACCGCTTGCAACTTATGGGCTTATGGTGAGTTAAGCCCACTGCCAACTTTATATGGGCCTACAGGGTCGCACGCAAGAACAGCCCAACTTAAGCTTTATTTCTAGGGTTTATTCGAATTTTAAATATATGTATATATATGTTGAAATTCAAAATTGCACAATATTATGTAAATAATATTTGTGTGTGTTAGTTTAATATTTAATTTTTTTGATAAATTAAATAATTAGTATTAATTTAATTTATAAAGATAAATTAAATCTGTTGGCTCATTATTTGGATTAATTAAATGGACATGATTTGATCAGATCAAGTTAATCCAAATTAAGATTGTAAAATTCGAATTTCACATTTTGAATTTCAAATTTCGAATTGCAAGATTAGATCTTGAATATCCTTTTTGAAATTTCAAATTTCAAGATTGCATCTTGAATATTGGGATTGCAAAATTAGATCTTGAATATCCTTTTGAAATTCGAATTTCAAGATTAGATCTTAAACATTCTTTTGAAATTTCGGATTGCAGGATTAAATCCTAAATATCCTATGAAATTTCAAATTGTAAGATTGGATCTTGAATATTCTTTTGAAATTTTGGATTGCAGGATTAGATCCTAAATATCCTCTGAAATTTTGAATTGCAAGATTGGATCTTGAAATTCAAATTCGAAATTTTAAAGATTCATAAATTATTAATCTTAAATTATGATGCAATCCATGAGCTTTATAAATATGAGTGCTCGTGAATAGAAGGCGCATCGATTTTTGAATTTGAATTCGCTCTTAAGCCACGAAACCTTAGAGAAAGAAACGAAGAGGAGCTAGCATGCTGCTATTGTTGGAGACTGTTCGCGAAGATGCCAGTAGAGGGAGGCGATTAAAAGAACGTCGGCTCCTCGTGATCGTAAGCAAGAGCACGGAAGGTCGTGGAATCTAAAGAGATCCAGACACAAAGGAAGGGACAATTTTGAAATGCAAAAGGTATGCCTTCATCTCCTCGATCTAAAACGCCTTTGACAGATCCATTTTTTGGGATTAAAAAATTTTAAATTCCACTACATTGGAATCTTTGTTTTAATAAAATAGTCAAGGAGTTTTGCTTCATTCAAAACATGGATGAACCTTGTGTTTACAAGAAGGTCAATAGGAGCACATTTGTATTCCTGGTGCTTTATGTTGATGACATCCTACTCGTTGGAAATGACATTCCTACCTTGCAGAGTGTCAAGACTTGGTTAGGAAAACCTTTTCAATGAAAGACTTGGGTGAAGCCACTTACATCTTAGGGATTAGGATCTATAGAGATTAGATCCTTGAGGCTTATAGGCTTAAGTCAGAGTACATATATAGACAAAATACTACATAGGTTCAGTATGCAAGATTTAAAGAGAGGATACATACCCATGTCTCATGGCCCCCTTCTCTCAAAGGATCTATGTCCTAAAATAATGGATCAGAGAGATCGCATAAGTAAGATTCCATGTGCCTCGGCTATTGGATCCGTTATGTATTCCATGTTATGTACTCGACTGGATGTCTCATTTACCTTGAGTATGACCAGTAGGTACCAGCAAGATCCAGATGAGGCTCACTGGACTGCCGTCAAGAATATCCTTAAATAATTGAGAAGGAAGGACTTATTCTTAGTATACAGTGGTTTGGATGAGAGATCTGTGTAACTGGTTACACAGATGCAAGTTTTCAAACTTACCAAGATAACTCTAGTTCGAGTTGGGATTTGTATTCCTGTTGAATGGTGGTGCATTAAGCTGGAAGAGCTCTAAGCAAAGTACAGTAGTTGATTATGCAATGGAAGCCAGTATATAGTAGCATCAAATGCAAAAAAAGAAGCTGTTTGGATTAGATAGTTCTTTACTAAACTCAGGGTGGTTCCTACCATCTCAAATCCAATAGATTTGTTCTATGACAACAGCAGTGCTATGGCTTAGACCAAGGAGCCCATGTCACATCAAAGAACCAAACATATACTCAGGCCTTTTCACCTTATCAGAGAAATTAATGATAGAGGTGACATCAAAATATGCAAAGTTCTTGGAGAAGATAATATGTCGTTGATCTTCTTAAAATAAAAAGTGATAGTTAAGAGAGTATCTTCATTTTTTATTCTAAAAAAATTACAATAAATATTATTAAAAATAAGATAAAAACAAGAATAAAATATGGACCACCCGGTAGTTTAGTTCCAATGAGTCATTGGGTGCTCCCAATGTAAATCTAGACGGAGCCTTAGTAACGAGGAGCAAACATGGAATTCGAGTGTCTTGGCATATTCTGCGCATACGATATATATAGTCCACACTTCCACAATAATTGCTATGACGCCAATTAACTACACCTCCAATGTTTAAAAATTACATATAGGCATTATGGCCAATTTCTTAAAAAATCTGTGGATGAATTGATTGGAGGAGACTGCGGCTATGTGACTCCATATGATTTTTTTATTTTATCAAAATACTATATACAGTAAAAAATATCAACATCTTATATTATGAAAGTGTATACTATCATCAGCTTTAAATATAAGAGCTAGTTTGGAAGTGGATTTGAATGTAAATATAAGACATTTTTTCATTTTATCTCTTAAATATACAAAATAATATATTTGAGACAAACACGTTAATTAACTAGCCAATGCGTATCTTCCAGACAAGAGGTCTGTCGAAATGTGACCCTTCACCATCATTGGCTATGTAGACATCACTCTATATCCCTTAAGTTCAGATTAGTCGTTTGTTAATAAGCACCGGATTATAACGCGGTGTTCCAAAAAAATGTCGCCCTTTAAATGTTGAAAAGCTCAATCCATTTGGGGCATTATGGTCATTTCTAATTTAGAAATTAGAAATTGTGTTCTGGTTCAAAGGGTCGACACTGTGAAATGACTATAATGACACTGATGGTTTCCAACCTTCAACATTGAGAAATTATACTAGATTGATTGAACTTTCAAGAGTGTACATATATATTGGAATACCTCCAAGTCTTTAATTTCAGGATTTCGATTCTCTGCACTTTCCATCTCAATTGTTAGATTGAAATTTGAGCAATTCATATTTAATGTTTCTCCTACTTAGCTAACATCACATCATAAAATTATGAACTTACCCCCTTAAATTCTTCTCATATAGCCAACAATCGGATCCTAACAACATGATTAAGATACATATGTCTGTTACAGGGCTTTTTAGTTGTCGTGATATCCCTTATTGCATGAGTACGTGAAGAACATGAAGAATTGGTGAGTGCAATATGACGAAGATGTGAACTGCTTCTATAATGACTTTTGGTTTTTACCCATTTTTTCTCTAGCCTGGTGTAATACTGAAGAACATGAAGAATTAAATAAGAAGATATATGACTAGATTTCTAATCTTATGATTGATGCTTATACGGCCAAAATAAACAAATATGTAGAGGATGATATCTTGTTCTTAGATTAAATTATTTGTTTACGTTGCCCACATGGATTGTATCATAATCTATTATTAAGAGAAGAATATATAAAAGCAAGCAATAATAATGGGGTGAGGCCTTTGTCTTTGTCGTTATGAGATAGAGAGGAGGCAAGTCTTTCTATGAGGGGACTGAAAGTGCCACGCCTATAAATTATTATGCATAAAAACAGAGATAAAAAGGGATGGCAATAATAGGTCATGCGCAACATTGGAAAGAAGAAGCACTTTCAGTACTCCCTCTTATTCTTTCTATGAACAACAACTAAACTCTCCAAATCACGTTGTTTAAAATTAGTTAAACATAATAAATGGGTAAGAAATGTAATTTCTTTTGGAAACATACCCTTATTTACAAAGATAATGAGATTGAGAGGCAATGAGTGAGGAAAAAAAATAGAAAGAATGAATAAGAAAAAGTATGGTAGATATATAATCAAAGGTTATGGTGCAAATTTGTCCATAAGTTTTCATACAAAAGCAATGTTTCTTCGTGAGATTTTTAAAAGCAATGTTACTCTAAAAGTTTCAAAATAGAGCAATTCTATCATTTATTATTAAAATACTAATGTTAATGTTTAAAAAATTGATGTTGACTAGTAATATGTTTAAACATTAAGCGGCAATAGAAAAACTATCAGGGTACATTGCTAGGTTTTAGACACATAATTAATTAAACTGTCAAAATTAAAATTAAAATTAAAATTTTATTTTTGCATTCCTATACATTTTGATATTTATATATTTTTGTTTAGATTTGTAAAATCATAACTAATTTTAAAAATCTCTCTTATTAAAGGCATCTATATGGTAAAAACACTCGCTAACTTGTAAATTTTTAAAACGAAATTTTCATTTTGTTGGGATTAGTACGTACACGCAAAGGAATTTAAAATTTTCTAATCCTAAATATGGATCTGTCAAAGGCGTTTAGATTGAGGAGATGAAGGCGTACCTTTTCAATTTCAAGATTGTTTCTTCCTTTGCATATGGATCTCTTCAGATTCCACAACGTCCTGCATTCATTCCACAACGTCTCGCATTCTTATTTCCGATCACGAGGAGCCGACGTTCTTTCAATCACCTCTATTTACCAGTATCCATGCGAACAGTCTCCAACAATAGCAGCGTGCTAGCGCCTCTTTATTTCACTCTCTCTCTAGGGTTTCGTGGCTCAAGAACGAATTCAAATTCAGAATGGGATGCCTCTTCTGTTCACGAGCACTTATATTTATAAAGCTCATAAAGTGCATCATAATCAAGGATTAATCTTTTATTAATCTTGAAAATTCGAATTTTAATTTCAAAAGGATATTGTAGATCTAATATTGAAATTTGAATTTCAAAAGGATATTCAAGATCTAATCTTGAAATTTGAAATTTGAATTTCAAAATGTGAAATTTGAAATTTGCAATCCTAATTTGGATTAAATTGATCTGATCAAATCATATCCATTTAATTAATCCAAATAATGAGCCAACTGATTTAATTTATCCTTATAAATTAAATTGATATTAGTAATTTAATTTATCAAATAAATTAAACTACAAATATTATTTATATAATATTTTGCAATTTCAAATTTCAACATATATACACATATATTTAAAATTCTAATAAATTATATAATATTGGGCTGTTCTTGCATTCTTGCGTGCGACCCTGTAGGCCCATATAAAGTTGGCAGTGGGCTAAACTCAACATTAGCCCACAAGTCGCAAGCAGTCTCTATCAAGACATTACGACTACCCAAATCATACAGGGATTGTTAACATGATGCAATCTTTTATGCAACCACATCACGTCCCTTTTGTCACGTGATATTTCGGTCAAGGATGAGGTATGTATGACGTCATCCTCCTATTCCCGACCATTACTTTCTCGAGTAGTCTGATTAAAGAAACGAAAACCCCTTTTCATTACAGCATGGCCATACATTTCTCAGACTCACTCATCAAGGGGCCCAGTAATATCTCTCAACTAATGTGAGGGACAAATCCCATCTTAATTACTCACATTCCTCCACATGAAAACCCCTAGGCCCGATCATAGCCTTTATCATCACCCGGTCAAAGGTGACTTTTGACTACGTTAAAGCTTAGCGACTCTCATGTAGGAATCCAGGATGATCCAAGGTCAGAGGGCATTGTGATGTGATTACATATGAGATAAGCTAATAACTTAATCCATGTAGCTTTCTCATAGCGGGTTGGTTCAGTACCTTGTACTCTTACAAGTGCCTATGACTTTGACTTGTATCTCCATACCTTATCAAAGTCATACTGGTCTTGTTTTATCTTTGTTCTCACATAGATAACTGACCAGGGACATTTAGGACAATATTCATAATTTGCCCATGGATGCAATTATCATAATAAACACGCAAAGTTTATGATATTTAAATGGAGAAAATTCATTAAAATAAATTATGTGCGAAGTACAATGATTGGCCATAGGGCACAATTTCCAACACATTTTGCCCTTACAAATTTCAGATTTGAGGTTCATTCCATTTGCTCTTAGTTTTCCTCATTGATTTGCTGTGTTGAGGCCTTAAATTACTTCTTTACATCTTATAAAATCATATTCATACCAATGCCTCACAAAATTTTCAAAAGGCTTTAGATTCTTTTCATACACTTTGAATACGCTAACATACCTACTGGCATACTTTTTTTGAAACATGATAATCATACTACCTCTATACCATCCTTCTCATAAAAGGATACACTTTTCACAAACATTATTTGCAGTGCAAGTTTTATGAACATTTAGTTTTATGAGCACTTTGAGGTGTAAATATAAGATAATGGAAATGCATTAAGGATGGCCAATAACCTAAAAACTCCCTCTAATTGTAAATATAAGCCCCCATTATTATTTAGGACCGAGAGAGTATTTAGGTCATTGGACATCCTTAAATGATCTCTATAAACTTATATTTACATCTCAAAATACTCAAGAAGTTAAATTTTTATATTACTTATTCTTTAATATGTCTCATGGATATATACTTTTAAAAATTGAAGATCACATCATATCATAATCATGGCTATGGGCTCATTGGCGAGCGTCCCTTGTTGAAATCCCTATCCAGGGCTAGCACATTACGAGTGCTTCAATGGCAGCTACAGATTGCAACCTTTCCGCGAAACCAATAATGCTAATTTGAAGAGAGCGAAAGTGAAAGAAGGGGGCGTGTTAATGGATGAGCCCTAGCCTGTGGCATTTACAGCCATTTCATCACAGCACCACATTATGATGATGCAGAATTGGTTCAGTGGATAGTGGGGACTGTACGTATGCATGTATGTAGGCATGCACATATATTCGGGTTATGAATTGGATGCCAAATTGAACAAGCAAGCAAGCAGTTCAGCAACATCCCTCTGTGAGGAGCTTATTCTTGTGGTGTTGGCACATGCAACCAAAAGATTTGATTTGAGTGCTGTGTAGTAAGAGCGTCTGGCCCCCAATGCACTATGTGGGGATTAGGCTCCTTTTACTCCCTTCCCTTCCCTCCAAGTTGCCATTTTGATGTGAACCCCTCTCAAAGCCGGCCTTTGGAACTTGAGGGTCCAAAACCCTATTCCCTCACATGATGCGTATGCCATTTATTCATTCGTTGCTTTGCCACATCACCATCTCACTTCCTCCTCTTGCAAGGGACATTGATGGGGCCTTTAAAATATCATTATCATTAGTTTGTTATATTTTACATTAGAGTGAGAGTAAGGTTATGGTCATGTGATCTTAAGGCTCGGTAAGAGTTTTGTGTCTAGAGTTTCTAATTTAAGAACCAATTATCTTAATGTTGGAGAAATGATTTTTGTGTCAGAGTACTTAAAACGAGTGTTTAATTACTCAAGTCCTTTTATTCAAATACCATGTTCTTTTAATTTTAGACAAGTGCATTTTCATAGACAGATGTCATTATTATAACTAAATGAATTACATTTGTTAATCTAATTAAACTAATTAAATAGTTCTTACATTAAGGCAGGAGTAACATGTTAGAACATAAAAAAATTATCAAAGAACCCATTTTATATCAATGCTACTAGAATTTATGCACACATGATATTTATCATGATCTCATTTGTAATCTTCCATTATTGCTAAAAAACTAGCTGATGGGGACCTAACAAACCAAAATTTCATTGCGGCATGTAGCACCTCTCTTATCTAGCTTAGTTACCCATTAGAGACCACAAATTAATCACTTGAAACCAATACATATGCTAGAATTAATCAACTAGGTGAATCTAAAAAACTCCCACTTGAGTTACTATACAATGTGGAACTTAGAATTTTGGCCCAATTTTAAAAATTCACAACTAATTCTAGAAAACTTTAAACCAAGCGATTCAAGCCTCTAATAAAAGTTTGTTCAATCACTTATTTGTAAAAATACTCCTTAGACCAAATTGTTGCTCAATCAACATTGAAAGAATTGAAAAAATCACTATTCATTTTGATCAAAATTTGGAACTCCACTACGACCAACTCTAAACTTTGTTACGACGACCTTTTCAAACCCAATCAAATTTTATCTCTGACCATGTTCACTCCGATGAACTCTTCCATAAAGAGACAATTTTCCTCTCTGGGTACTTTCGCCAGGGTGAACTATGGACTTCCCCGCCGTCAACTTCTATTGCTGTCATTTTTCTGGTTTTTATTAGAAATTGAAAAGTGCATAACGTTTTGTACACAACTCCAAATTGAACAAACTATAGCTCATTTTAAATCTTATGCCATGAATTACACATTTGAGCTCATTTGCTAAGTTTTTGTCCATTTATGTCATAATAAGGCTATTGAACCCTTTTTTGATGGTTTTGCATGCTTATTTCTCTTTTCTTCATGCATAATATAGAATTTAATCTTACATTCATACATTACTTAACACTTATCTGGCATAATATAGAATTTAATCTTACATTCATACAAAATGCAAATATACACAATAACATGTATAACATATGTAACCCGTCCTTTTGCATTAGAAGCTACCCACCTTTTACTCTTGCACCTTTTATCCTTGCTTCTTAAGCTTGTGCCTATAGTTAGTCATTGGAAAGAATGAGATTTCAAAGAAATCACAGTAGCAAATATCTATAAAAAACACATCAACATGCATAATATTCATATGTACACTAGCATACCATGAACTATTGACAAAACCTTACTCATACTTTCACATTTGCACAAGGCCAAAGCATCATTGCATAGCTACAATCATTGACATTCACAAGTAAGGATTCTTATATCATATGGCTACAATCATACTTGAAGCATGGCAAAATAATACAAACAATAATCAAATACAATGTAAATGTAAAAGTTACCTTATACATGACTTAGCTTTCTAAGTGACCTGAGTTGGCTTCCACTTGCAACTTGGAATTCTTCTTGGCAATTCACATCCTACATATGTCATAGTGCATTCGCATTATTAACTTGCCATTTCCCATGCATTATAACACTTACCAACTGAGAAAACTTTCTTTCCAACAACTTAGGGTCTTTTGCTTCTAACGTTGCTAAATATGATTTTAATGCTTTCAAAATTTTGTTATTAGTTCTACCCTACATAATTTTTCCTTCTAAATCCATTGGAAGCATCAAAATACACAAAATTGTACTATTTCCCTTCATAATCACAGCTAGAAGAAAAAGCATAGAAAATTAGAGGAAATGAGATTTTTCAAAATCTCTTTTCATAAACATGCACAATCTCATTCCTAGAATAATTCCCAAGCATTTAATGGCATAAAACATGCATGCTCATTTAATGTAATATCTGCATTTTCTATAATTTGAAGTATAGGATAAATGAGTAGTAATAGATAAAGGGTTTAGGAGGTTAAATGAAAGGAAAGGAAAGGAAAGGGTAAATGTGGAAGTAGAAAGGAAAGGAAGGTCAAATTGGTCATTTTGAAAAAGTTCAAGGGTATTTTGATAATTTTGACCAAAATCTTAAAAATGACCCTAAAAACTTGGAAATCAAGGAAATATTTCTCTAAGCATATTTTAGTAATTATTTGACATTTGGCTATTAAAAGTATTTTTAGTTATAAATAGTTATTTAAAATATCCAAAAACATCAAACATTCTGTTTTTAAGGTGGAGAAAAATAGCTTAGGAATTATATATAAAATTATTTTTACGGTAAAGGGAAGAATAATTTTTAGAATAAAAAAAGATCAGAAAAATAAAATTAATTAAGGGCATTCTGGAAAGTGATTTTAGATCAAAAATTATAGGATGAGCAAATAAATTATGAGAAATTTTAACAATCTGATCAAGTGATCAGAGAATTTCCAAAATGTATTTCTAGCAGGATAAAGTAGCTTTATGGTAACCAAAAGTTCTGTGTAGTAAAGTTGTGGGGTTGAAAAGCATGCAACTTGTAACAGTCTTATTTCAAGAGAAAAAGTGAAAGAAGATATCGTAAACAGTGATAGGCTACATCAATATACAGTTATTATATCAATTAACACGTGTTATCATCTTTTATTAAGATGTTTATAAACCAAAAAGAAGGCCATAAGTTGGCCAATTAAGCAGCAGAGGGACCAATCTTGTTTTATTCACTGCCAACCTCGGTTGATGCTCCTTCCTCTAAGAAGACATCCACATCGAGACAAGTAAAGGAAAACTTGCCCCTGCTGGTGGAAGTTTGGCCAGATTGAGGAGGAAAAAGCTTTGGACAATGTTTCTATAAAATCAACATATGAAGTTACTGAGCCCCGTAGATCTAATCGTAGGATCCAACCGGAATTAAGAGTGAGTATTTAATATATTTTCTTTTTATAACTGAGCTGTCCCGGGTTGCATTCAATGATATAACTCACTACATGGGGAGCAAAGATCATTTGCTCTGGTTACCAAGTAAGTTACCCAATTAAATTCTGGATAAAAGAATAGTTGACACCAATACATAATTTTAATGCCTAAAGTAGAGATTTTTCATTTCAATGGAAAAAAGGTGATATTTACTGTTTCTTTATTCACTGTTATTTTGCTTATTTTGGAGCTGATGTGATCTTTTGCTTTGGGATGGCAGCTATTTGAAGGACTACAGAGTTCTTTGATAATTACTAAAGTTACATCCGCTTCACATGATAAAAGTCATAAAACCCAGCGCCGCAATGTTCCAAGGGGTTAGAGTCCTTACACAGATTTCTATTTCCGGTGATGTTCAGTGTCTATTTACCTCCCGTGTGCCCTTTTTACTTTATCACTGACTGGTTGATTGTCACAGGGAATAATAACCAAGGGTGAACGCTCTCGTTGCAGTGGATGCAGTTCAGTCAAAGTTCCAAATGTAATTTGTACAGCAGGGAAGCTAGAAATTAAAATTCTTGCTTCTTTCGGTTTAGGCAAACTAGTCCTGTAACTGTTCATAATTATGCAATTTAGTCTTATTTGTAATGAATTGATCTCCTTGGGCCTCTGGCACTATAAGCTGTATAGGGATTTCTCCATGTTAATTTGGTTTTTAGAGGCTTGCCGGTGATTAAATGAGAATGTGATGACCCTTCTACATGCTGAGCCATACACTTATATTTTCACTTTTAATTTTTTGGACACCACCTTGCTTCTTGTTGTTCAGGATAGGACGATGGCACGATTAAGGGATTGTACCTGTTTAACTATCACACCTGTCTAAGTTGTTACATGTTAGTATTGAAATGAATAAAAATAACATTTTGAATTATATATTAGTTCTGCTTTCCTACCCAAGAATGCAAGTTATGCTCGACTTATCACAAAATGAATGGTCTTATTTATGCCTCGATGTTAGAACCAAATTATCGATGAAAACTAAAGGCAGCAACAAGTGTATCTTAGGTTAAAATTAGAAATTGGAGAAGACCATCCCGAGGATCCATAAGGGGATATAAAGTAATTTTTTTTGTAGTGGCAAAAGATTAGGGAAAGTATCGATTTTCACACTAAATTTCGTAACAGAAAACCCCAACAACTCACTGGATCAAGAATTCCATGTAATGAACTCCATTCCATGAAACCCTTTAAAAACACTTAGTGTGTGTATGGAAGTCGCAAGGTACAAAATTCAACTCAACACATCATTGCCTCTAAAATCAAGCACAACTAGGAAGATTAAAGAGAATAATAAAGATTTAACTGAATAAGTAGAGATGAGACTTCATTCTACTATGTCAAACGCAAAATAACTTCAATACACAAATAATCCAAGTTTAGCTCAACCAAGACCAAGTATCTACATATAAATTACAAGTTCTAACTTAGAATCCAAGTAATCTATAACATAGATACATATTGAAAACAAATACTCCCCTTTTGGAACATCAAACTCAGACCGTCTTCATCCTCAAGAGGAAAGGAGATGCTCAGCTACTCATTCTATGCGAAAGTTGGCTTTGAATGGATGATGGAAGGCTCATGATGGACTGAAGGTAATGGAATGGAGTGAAAATAGGGTTTGGAGAGTAGAGAAGATGAGAGAAAAAGGTGTGTCTAGTGTTTTCAGCATCCCCTCCTCTTTGCTTTCTTCGAACTTACCCTAATTAGGTCGTTCAATTGTCCATGGTCAGATCCAAGGAACCGGGTTGGGCTTTTTTCTATTTGGAGCAAATTCTGGTGTTGACGGGCGATATTCGCCGTGGCGAACCTCTCCTAAGAGTTCTATGTTGGCTTGATTGAACTTTGGTCGCGACGAACTTCTCCAGAGATGTTTTCTCATGTTCTTGATAAGAGCTCCTGAAGTGGAATAGCAAATATTTGAAGTATCATTTGCTCATAACTGAATTTAAGTACAATTGTATCATTATTCATGGCAAATGCACCCAAAATCACGCTAATCAAATTCAACAATTCTAATTCTCTAATTAGGCACAAAAGGGTCATGAATGGGCTAAAATTGGATCAAAAACTAGGGAAATTCAAGCATGAAGGTGGTATAAATAAAGCTCAATCAAATTCCCCAACACTTAAACCTTTGTACTCTTGGACAAAGCTTTTCAAAAATTCTAAAATGATCAATGTTGGCCAAAGTGTGGCATCAATTGTCCCATGGCGGAGGCTCGAAGGGCCAAGTCATAGTCGAACCATGGCGCTTGGGCGTCTGCTCTACTGTGGGTTAAGGAAATAGAGTTGCGCCCTGACTAACAGCTATAGCTTTTGGCCTAGTGGTAAGCGCTTGATCCTAACAATTGGTATCAGAGCCAAGGTCATGGGTTCGATTCCCAGCAGGACAATTGCTGAGGGGGAGATT
>JANTPZ010137712.1:0-24590 GCA_025593235.1 Vachellia pachyceras
ACTTCCCTCCCTTTTTTCATTGTTTTCCCGCACAGTTTTCACTCCATTCGACTTCCATCGGCGTCTCTTCATCGACTCCCTCTCCATCCTCGGAAGCTCGTCCTTCTTCAGATCACGATGCTCAATTCAATATCGATCATCCACGGTGTGCTCTTGATTTATATGCATAGCTATTTTATATGATGAATAGTTAAAAGCTGACAGAAATTTTTACGAACATTGTACGCACATCATGAGTTCTGAAATTTATTAATAAACTGTAGATAGAAAAGTGGAAGTTACAGGGATTACACCGGACTGACAAAAAATGAAATAATTTTTGGGGATTAACATGTGCCACGAGTAAGGTGAGCCAAACCACAGAGCCAACCAAATTTGGCCGCATAGTTGATCTAGAATTGGGTTGATAGACACATAGTCAACTCTGTCTTGACTTAGCCTTTGATTTCAGTGGAAGCTCCTCACTGTTACCGCCATAGATATATTTCCTTACATGTTTTTTAATCTTTGTTACTTTGTCTTGACTTAGCCTTTCTATTATCTTTGTTACCGCCACTTGCATATTTCCTTACTTTGTCTTGACTTAGCCTTTCTATTATCTTGTTTGGTGTATGTGTTTTTTAATCTTAGTAATTTGTTATATAGATGAGCAACCATAATAAGGAAGGATTTAATGAGGATTTTGAAGAAGAAATGTTGGATTTTGAAAATGAAGTTAAAGAGTTGATAAATTTTGATGTGGCAACCTCAAACCATGTGTTACAAGAATGGGAATGGCGTAGGCGAATGTGTGTGGTCCAACTTGTTTGCCATATTGTACATTTAATATATTTGTTGGGAGAAATGTCAACACTAGTTGATAGGCCTATAAGTGATGGTAATTCTGAAAGAGAGAGCATGAGAAGAATATTCATGAAACAATTGGAGGAGACAGAAAAGGGTGTTTCAATACTTGAAAAGAGTAGGCCTTGTCATTATAGTGAAGGGGAAGTATGGGATGCAATTGAGGAAATTGGAATACCTGAAGAACATAAACTAAAATCTTACCTCTTTTTGTGTAACGACCAAAGGCAGAAGCTAAACTTTTTTTGGGGTTCCATCTCATATGCGACTACAAACATTGTTCAAGTTGATGAGTGATGCTGGGGTTCAATGAAAATGTATAAATATGGTGTTGGACTTTTGTTGGCTAAATGGATGCAAACCTGTAGTCCAGTGGTGATATTTTGGCCTACTTTGTTTATTTTGTTTAGAGAACACATCTTTTGTCTTCATGTTGATCATGTAGTGACATTTTGGTCAGTTTTTATGTATGAAAGATTGACTCTTCAGTATGATTATCAAGTTCACTCTTTTGTTTACGATTTTCCATGATCATGTTAGACATTTTAATCATTTTTATATTATATTTATGACATTTAGTCATAAACTTAAATTATATATGGTTTATTTATTTCCTTTTATTATTTTTAATTTAAAATTATCCACTTTTTAAAAATATTTTTTATACATTATCTAGCTTTGAAATATAATAATATGAAAATATTTCTTTAACAAATAATTTGGTTTTAAATTATTTAGTGATAATAATATCAATTAGTTTTAAACATAACATATTTCTATTAGAAGGGTATTTTAGTCTTTTAACCAATTGTTCATTTTCTTTTCTCCATGTTTTCTTTCATCCATCCAAGCAAGAGAGGTGATAACATTTTCTTTCCAGTTTTCTCCCCCCCATTTTCTTTCCTCCCAACTTTTCTCTCCATCCAAGCGGAGCATGAATGTTAGGCCCAAAATCCAAAATCACGTGACGTGGTGGAGGAGGAGAATTTGATCATTTCGCCTTCAAGAGACAACCAATCACCATCGATCAGCACCGGGGCTGATCCAATACAAATACGAAGGATATCTAACAGAAGGTAAAGACCCCATCACAGTGGGAGTAGCGATTAGCTAAGCCAAGTAGATAGTGAGATGGCCCGGTTGTTCCTGCTCTCCCTCACAATTCTGCTACTATTCTCCGCAACAGCTGGATCAACCTTCGACGACTCCAATCCAGGGATTTAGGCACATCGGCCTTGAGTGGTTTGGGCTTCATAAGGCGCACATCGGCCTTCACCTCCCCCTTGAGCCCATTCAGAAACATACCCATGAGTGACTCCTCAAGTACGTCGGGTAAGGTCACCGAGAGGAGTTCAAACTGCTCCCTGTATTCCAACACCGTCGTAGTTTGTTTGAGCCCAGCAATGCGCTCATAATTGTCACCTTCCTAATGGCAATGGAATATCTCCACCACCGCTCGTTTGAACGCCGTCCAGTCCTTAATGGGTGCTCTCACTTCTGTCCATTGGTACCAACTCACCGCTCGACCTTCTAGCCCCATCACTGTTGCGTCGAGCTTTTCTGGTTCTGTCACTCCATTTACTGTGAAGTAGCGCTCCATTCGACAAGTCCACCCTAAGGAATCATCACCATCGAACAAAGCCATCTCCAGTTTCCTGTGCTTCGGGCCATCTCCCTCTGTTCCTCCGCCCATCCCCATCTCCGTTTCATTGCCCCGAGCTGTCGCTCCGAGGTGAGGAGTCTCACCATTTCCCAGACTCCCATTAGGCTCAGGTGGGTGTTGGTTATTCCCCATTGCCCGTGGATGTGTCTGAAGTAAAGCCAACATCATAGTACTCTGTTCTTGCAACTGGTTTAAGATGCGTTGCATTGCTGCACGCTCCTCCCTCGCCTCGCCGCTTGCTCGTTGTAACTCGGCACTTGTCCTCTGTAACTCGCCCACTGTCCGCTCCAACACATCAAGTCTGCCCTCTATGCGAGTATTCACCATGCCCCACGATACGACGGCTCTGATACCAAAATGATGGAACTCTCAGTCATTGGTATTATTAAGCCGAAAATGTATCAGTTAGTAAAATTCCTCCCCTTCCAGGGTGTTAAGAAGAAGAAAAATAGACAAAAAGATAGACTGAAGTGACTTTGGTGACAGCAAAAACAAGCAAAGAAAATGGTAACGACGCCCCTGGCTTTTTGAGAGGCCAGAGCTCTCTCCTTCGAGCTACTACTTTCTTGTCTTCTCTTCCTCTCGGCACGCAGCCCTAGATAACTAAACTTGTCCCACCTTCCTGGACCTCATTGGGCTGATCATCCTCTGTAAGGCCCATTCTTCTCGGTTGTCGAACTTTCCCAGGCCCCCTTCTCGTATAGACCTGCCCTTCCTTTAAGTTGGGCCCATCATTCTCTAAGTCTCAACCCAGGGATTTCACGGATGCTCTACTTTGTTTAAGGGAGGTAATAACACCAGAAGAGAATAGAAGTCTAATTATGAATGTCACAGATGCAGAAGTTAAAAAGGCTACACATGAACTGGGTGGATCCAAGGCACCAGGATCGGATGGCTACATAGGTCTTTTCTATTCGAAAACTTGGAACACTGTGGGCCTACAGGTATGCTCCCTAGTCCAAAATTTTTTTCAAGAAGGTTTTAATTTAACTGTGTTTAATATCACTAGTCTGGTTTTAATTCCTAAGGTAGATTGCCCTGAATCTATAAATAACTATAGGCCAATTAGTCTATGTAATTTTGCCTATAAGATTTTTTCTGATGTCATTGCCAATAGACTGAAACTGATAGATCTAGGAAATGGATAATGAGTAACAAAACAGAAAAGTAAAGATAAGGATAGAAGAAGAATTCTAGAACCAGGATCTGAAGTTCTAGACCAAGACAAACACATTCATTCATAATCCATAACTCCTGTCCATACCACAATCCCCACTTTACATACAACAATAACTGACATGTAAAACTGACCCACTAACATAAAATAACTGACAACCCAAATATGAAATTAATAATACTTGACCCACAAATAAATACAAATAAAACAGCCTAAACCACACGCTTCTTCCTAGAGTACACAATTAAAGGATGTGGATTTCTATCAGAAACCTTTGCTGACTAAAATAATATCTAAAAATCAGCGTGTATTTGTCCCCGGAAGACTTATTCAAGATAACATTATCATTGTTTTTATGAGGTGTTTCATCACTTGAAATTAAGAAAGGGACCATGTGAAATGGCATTTAAATTGGATATGAATATGGAATATGATAGAATTGAATAAGATTTTCTGTGTGCTGTTTTGCTAAGATTGAGATTTTGTAGAGAATGGTTGGAAAGGATCTATTGGTGTTTAGGTTCAGTTTCTTTTGCCATCATGATGGCTGGAAAAAGAATCTCTACTATCTCTCCTTATCGTGGCTTAAGGCAAGGTGACACACTGTCCCCATATTTGTTCATAATTGTTAGCAATGTCTTGTCTAAGATGATTGAGAGAGTTGAGGATCAAAAGTTGATAAAGGGAATCAAACTAGCACAACAGTGTCCTAAGTTAGCACATAGCTTCTTTGCGGATGATTCTGTCTTATTCCTACAAGTTGATGTTAATGTTTGTTGAAATATGAGTAGAATTCTAAATAAGTACTGTGAAGCATCTGGGAAGATAAAAATGTGCACAAATCCTACTTGTTTTTCACAAAAAAAAAAACACTCCTGAAATTGTAAAAGAAGAAATTGGTCATGTTTTTCAGGTACCAGCAGCAAATATTCCTGGCAACTACCTGGGGCTACCTATCACATGGGGCCACTCAAAAACTCAAGTTGTCAGTTTTGTGCTTGATAAGATCAAGAGGAGAACACAATGGTTGGAATAGAAAATGCTATCGGAAGCAGGAAAGGGAGGTACCCATTAAATCTGTAGCCAACTCAATTCCGGTCTATTCTATGTCTCGTTTCCTTTATCTGAAACAAATTTTAAAAAGGCTGGACTAGATTGTCACTGGTTTTTGGTGGAAAAATACGGAAGAGAATAGGAAGATATACTTAATAAGGATAAACTTAAAAGAGACAGAATGGAGGGGGGACTGGGGTTTTAAAGACTTTGAGGCCTTTAATTTGGCTTTATTAGAAAAATTAGGCTGGAGAGTGTTAACAGAGCCTAATCAAATGTGGACTAAAATTTTGAAGGCTAAATATTTTCCAAGATGCGGATTTTTGGGGCCAGAAAAGGGGGCAGCGCTTCATGGATATGGACAAGCATTCTCGAAGGCAGAAAGGTGTTGGAAGGGAACATAATTGCTAGTATTGGCACTGGAAGGAGCATAAGGGTATGGGCAGATCCCTGGCTAGATGATATTCCAGGTAAGAAGGTAAGAAACTATTTTCACCTTTTCCAGATGAGTCTCTTCAAAATCTCACAGTAGCATATTTAAAACAATCAGTAGGTTGAGACATAACATTAGTTGAGGAATGGTTGAGGGACTTTGAATCCCAGGCCATCCTTAATACCACTACTGCAATTATCTCAAATAGGAATGATAAATGTAGATGGACAGGCGGTAGTAGGGGGAGTACACAGTAAAAGGGGTATAAATTAGCAAAAATGTTGAATGCAGAAACCACTCTGAATTTGCCCGGACCTTCAACTAAACAGAATAAAAAATTGTGGAGAGAAGTATGGAAGCTCAGGATACCGTATAAAGTTAAACTATTTTTGTGGAAAGTATGGAACCTCCGAAACCACTCTTCCATCTTTTGAAAATTTACATAGGAGGAAAGTGTGTGTAGTTGAGGTATGCCTTATTTGCAAATCTAAAACTGAATCTTTAAAACACTTACTTTGTTTTTGTCCTTGGGCAAAGAAAACTTGGTTTGTAAGTGTTTTCTCCTTTCAGTTTAATAATGAATCTGAGTTTGATCTTAAGGAATGGATTATGTGTGGATTAATAGAACTCCAATTGACATCATGGCAGAAAACGTTATTTACTATGCTCCTGTGGTATATATGGAAAGGAAGAAACAACTTTATCTATGACAAGATAGAAACTGACCCAGTGTTCACTTTTTCCCAGGCGTCTTCAATTCTCCAGGAGTTTTGGCTGTTAAAGGCAGGTCAGGGGATCTTTCTGCTCTCTCTTCATCTGTGGCGAGTGGATTGGAGGTCATTAGAAAATGGAACAAACCGAATAGCAATAAGATTATATTCAACACTGATTGTGCATACGATGAGAAGAAAGGACATGTTGCTTTTACTTTTGTTGAGCGAGATGAGAATGGATGGATACTGGACGGTGTAACAATGTTGGTTCAAGTTAATCCTGCTTTCGAAGGAGTGTGTGAATCCATGAACCATGATGTTAATTATGCTATTGAAAACCAACTGGAGGACATAATTTTTGAATCTGATAACTTGATTCTAATCAAATGCCTCAATGATGATCTTCAACCACCGTCATGGAAAAGTGAAGTAGTTATTGAAAACATCTTTATTTCAAGGAACTCTAGTCGAAATCATACCGATTCTCAAAGAAGTAAATTTGCCGATTGATTGTGTGGTTAAAGCTTCATTGCATGGGGTATACCCAGGGATTGGGTTAATAGCCCTCCTTTGCAGTTACAAAATATTCTTTTGAAGGATCTTGAGGGTGCAATTTTAGATGTTTTATTGTTTATCTTTAATATCACTGGACTTTTTTATGTAATTTTTATTTTATGAATGGATAGTTTGTTGGCAAAAAAGAATGATGCAATGCTGGAGAAGTCTATTTTTAGCCACTTTGTCACCATTTATTAGTCGGATTAAGAGTAAGAGCTTGTTTAACTTCTAGTTTCAAAATCTAAGTTTTGTGGTAAAATCGAAATTTTGTCCAAGTGCTCACAATTTTCAGAAAAACTATTTTGGAGATAAAATCTAAGTTTCAAACCTAAGCTTTAAAAAAGTTATTTTCTTGTCAAATCACATACTCTCATAATAAATTTTTTTTCCCATTTTTTCTTTCTCTTTCCTCTTCTGTTTTGCCTCGAACTCTGTAAAATCTAATGGGTCCGTTTGGGAAAGCAGTAGAGAAGTTCTTTTACGTAAGCCGAGGCAAATATGTGGAGGAGATTATCTCGTTTTGCGGAAAACTATTGTTGAGCGTGCTTTTGGACTCCTGAAAAGCTTTGCCAAACAGAATCAATAACTTCCCAAACACAATCACCTTTTAAAGCCTTAAACTTCATAAAAGCTATTCTTAATTGAACTTTCAAACGAACTCTAAGACTTTTTGAATTTTAAGTTGATTTTTATAATTGTTGTCCAAAAATTACTTCAATCCATTGAAATAATATAATTTTTCATCCAAAAAATAGTTTCTCAAAATTTTAGTAGGCGGTTAAAAAAAGTACCTCCTCCTAATTGTGAGAAATAATTGAATTGTGTTGTATCCATTTATAAAACTGTGAAGAGAATGTATTTATGTTTGGATAAATATTAAATTCAGAACACATTATTCTATTAAAATAGAATTTTTTATTTAAAACATATTTTAAAAGAATGAGTTGCTAAATATTAGAGTTTGAAGAGTAAACAACTTTTAGGATCTTGGAATTCAAAAAGCCTTTGCCACAAATGTTGACGAGTAAAGTTAATGAGAAATACTTGTATTTCCGATTCAGATAAAAAAATAAAGCAGCGTATGCATGATACGCTCTCGAATCTTGATCGCAGAACGTGGAGTCGGAGGACATTCGAGTTGTGTGAAAGAAAGGAATGGCTACCATGGATACCGACGTCCCGATGGTGCAAGCCGGCGATCCCTCCAGCAGTGCTGGCCCTTCTTCCAAGAGGCCTAAGCGGTTCGAGATCAAGAAGTGGAATGCTGTCGCTCTCTGGGCTTGGGGTACCTCTTCCCTTTACCCTAACCCTAACTTTTTCTCTTCTCTTGTCCCGTTCTTCCTTCCGAACTCTTTATTCCCTGCTATTACCAATTACAGATATCGTTGTTGATAATTGCGCCATATGCCGGAACCATATCATGGATCTTTGTGAGTACAGATTAACTGTGTTTTTGAACTTGATAGCTGATCATCCCCTTTAACTATTCCCCTTTCGTGATCTTGGACTTTGGACATCCAAACGCTCTCACTACGTTTTTTTTTCAAACGTGACGTGCAGGCATTGAGTGCCAGGCTAACCAGGCTAGCGCTACTAGCGAGGAGTGCACCGTAGCTTGGGGTATTTGCTGAAATCCTACGACATCATAATCCCGTTATGAATCAAACAATAAAAACGCATGTGATTGAATCTTTTCCTCATTTCGCAATTTTTCTTTTCTAAATATCCGTCACCACTTGCCACCACTTCAGTCCAGACTGCGGAATGTGGCCTTTAAGTTTCAACCACCTTATTTTTAAGTAGCTATATGATTTAGGTCGTCCGTTTTTGTTTAACTACAATTGATGGTATGGTGATTTCCTGTTGTTGTGCGTCCTTGCTGCACTATGATACACTGCCAGTTGTTTCAGAATGTTATTATAAATTTTTTCCTCTGATATTTTCTGCTATGATCCTAAGTTTGTAAATTTCTTTGGGACTGGATTGTCTTCTTTTGTCTATGTATGCAAGTATCATAGAAAATATCTGTGATGCCTATAGTTAGATTGTAAATTTGTCTTGTAAAGAGATTAGTAACTTATGCTCCCCATGGGCAGGCCAGGCATAGAATTTAAATACCCGCTAACCTACTGTCTGTGAAGATTTAAATACGAATAGATGGGCCACAAAATATTTTCACTTTTTTGCTTTTATTAATGCATTAATTTTGATCCGCATGGGAATAACCTGCTTGGTCATCCATCACTTAGTGAAACTTATGGGGAAATGAAGATAACTTTTCAAGATTACATAACTTTATAAATGCGGTTTACTCATTCTCTCACTTTTCATTCAACAACACTTTTGGCTGTACTTGCAATGGCGTTTGGAGTTTGAATGTATTCTACTCCTACCTTATATCTTCAGGGAAAAGTTTTCATCTATGATTTGATGTATTCCATTTTTTTCTCGTTGGTATTGGGAAGTGATGCTTGAACCTGTATTTTCAGAACTCTTGTTGTTCACAATGAATTTGATCTAATTGTGTTTGTGATTATCAAGCCATTCACCCTCTGTAAGTTGGCATGTTTCCCCCTGAACAAAAATTTTTTTAGGGTGAGTTGGTGAGTTTCGAATTTTGAGGTATATCTGTGTTCATTTGCAACAAAGATATTGATAATGTGAAAATCACTTGTACTTTTCTCATCACGATGGTGAATGTAAATGCATTTATAATGTTTAAGGTAACTGTCTCCTGTTGGTGTCCTGATCAATAACTAGAACAATGTTAACATGAATAAAAAATAAAGAACAATATTCAAGGATCAATTGTAATTGTTTTGTGTTTGTTGATTCAGTTTTTATAAAATATAATGACTATATCTATTGATATTGATCAATTTGGTGATAATATGGAAATCATAGGTATCTTTCTCTCAATGATGTTGGATGTAAATGTTATGATTAAGATAACTGTCTACTTATGATGTTGATATCAATTCGTAATTCCTTCTCACTATCCCTTTCAAATGCAGATATTGCTACTCTATTATCATTCTTGGTATTCTTTTTATCTTTCTGGATTGTTCATCTTTATTTTCTGCTTTTGTGAGTTCAGATAATTAAGCTTATCTTGCAACACTTTTAGACTTGTATCTTAACTCCTGAACATTTACTTATCAATATAAAAACTAACAAACTACACCATTCACAAGCTGTGAATAATGTGAATCATCTCCAGAACTCTGTGCGATGCATTGATTCCGTGTCTCAATCTGCTCAATGTGAGGTTATAGCCGAAGTTATTATCAGTTATGAAAACATAAACTTGTCAGTTTTCTATTTCAAATGAAGGAAGCCCTTTCATTGACATACGGAATTGTAAATTAAATTATCAGACTGAGAAGCATCTATCAAGATCATTTTCAATTTAATGTTATCTCTATTGTGATATTGCCTGGATCGTTTTTCACCTGGTTGATTCTAGATCTGCTGTATGTAAATTTTGGGTCCACTTGTTTATGTAGTTTACCTCATCTTAGCAAATACAGGACGACTCAAACTGTTTTTCTGGGTTTTTATCTTACGCAGGGGTTTGTAACCATGCCTTTCACTTTCATTGCATTAGTCGATGGCTCAAGACCCGTCAAGTATGCCCTCTAGGTATGTGCGTAATCCTTTCCATCTCTTTCATTAGGATGTTATGAATTCCCAAGTGCTTTTCTAATCTGCTTTGCTTGTCTCTGCTTCGACAGATAACAGTGAATGGGAATTTCAGAAATATGGTCACTAGAACTTTCATTTGGGCTGTATCTTATTTTTACCAAGGTAGTGTTGACAAAAGTGGGAACATTTTGCTTATCCGCTGGAACTATCCCCTTCTTATCTGCTGGTTTATTTTGTTTTTAAGACACGACTTTTGGTTTTATGACTTGGTAGAACTTGGGACCGTAAAGTGGGTAAGGCGTGAAAAGTCTTTTGGTGTTTTGGCGTATGGGTAGTGCGAGCCAGACACTTCATTTTGTTCTCTGATAGGTTATTGTTTCCCATTTTTGTTTGATTGTTCCCCAGAAAAGGGCATGCAACCATTTCCACTAAATTGTTCACGTTATTCATAATGAAATATTACCCAAGGCGTAATCGCTTCCTTCAAACAGGTGTCTATGTTGAAAGCAGGATCTGATCCCAGGTCATGAACTTGAGTAATGATGTTAATAAAGATAATTCAGTAAGGTAGAGCCCTCAGTTTGAGTAATTAGGGTAATGAAATGTTTCCATCTATCAGGCTTTTCCTGCTGCTCCCTATAATCTTTCCATTCTGCTGCTTCCTTTCAAGGTTTTGGATTAGGGTCCGGTTTCTCTCTGGCGGTTTTCCCCTCATCCATTAGAATTTCTATATGCTACCCGTCAAATTCATTTGAGCGCTCACACAGTGACACGTTATTAAGGTTTTAAGATCATGTTTGAATCGTATAATCCAAGATAATAGTTACCTTGAGCCTCTTTCTCACCATCCTTGTCCGAGCAGCACCATTAGCACCGGTAAGTTCTGCACCCCTGAGCAAAACTTCAACGCCTGAGAACTTTAATGGGGGATCATTATTCAAATTTTATTAGACCTGTTAGGTGCTTATAGTTACTGGGTCTTTGCCCAAGCCCTATGAGAACCCATTAGGGGACCATTATCCATTCAAGTCAATTAAGACCAAGATTGATTGCTGTATGCTGCTTGGATCGAGACTTTCTACGGTATGGCTCTCTACCCAATGATCTTCTCTAGTTTTAAAGTGGGATTTTGATCAATTTTCCTTCAGAGGCTTCATTTCATTTTGGTGGGGTGGGGCTTTTTCTCAACTTCAAGCTTTTCAACTTCAAGCTTTTAAATGAAAGGAATTTTCGTTTGTTTTGTACTGGAGGAATGGCGAGGTATTTTTGTTGGTCACCGTCTTAGTAGGATCTCCATGTTTGCGACGCTATCGGTGAAGGGATGGTGATACAAACTTGATACAATATGTGATTTTAAAACCTTATTGATGTGTCACTCTGTGAGCGCAGAAAGCCGCCGCTGAGATGATATGCTCCATTGGACATGTGATTTCAAGTAAACATTTTCAATTTTTTTGCCATCATGACTAAAATTACGCTTTCTAAACGTACAATATTAACCCAGGAGAATATTCAGACTCTGGCCAATAAAGAAACTGAAAGCAGGCAAAATTGGCATGTTAAACTGAAAAAGAACACTTGGCATTCGAGGCTTTAATAGTCTCCTTTTTAAACGAAATAAATGCATTTTTATTGGAGATAATAATATTTAAGATACTGTTGAGCATTGAATATGAATATCTCTTCTAATAAAAATTTAAACATTAAATTTTCATATCGTATTCTTACGTTAACATCATCAACCATGTTGATGATTTCAAATGTTTTTCAATATGAAGAGAGTCGCGGCCGGTTTGTGGGCTGTGGTTAACAAATTGCCCTCAAGTTAGAGGATGGAGCGAGCGGAGATTTGTTGCTTTAGAGCTTGTTTACCTCCTTTTGTTACAAAACCTCAGTTTGAAATTTAGTTTTTTTCTTTCCTACTTTTTCCTCTTTTTCATCTTTTCTCCTTTTTACTTTTTTTCCTTCTTTCTCTTTCCTCTCTCATACTTTTTCTTTCTTTTTTTGTCCTATTTCCTATTTTGACGGTCCAATGGTAAAATGCTAAGTGAACACGTGGAATGCTAAGTGAACACGTGGAAGCTTCCTAACGGAGTATATTAACCCCCTAGACCCCTAGAATCTTGGTATCATACCGTTAAATTCGTAAATCTAGCGTCTAAACGGAAGATGAAGAAACCTATTTATTTGATTTGTATTTCACATTTTTCGACATTTCTGGCATTCTGGAATTTCTCATATACCCTCTCTTGTGAAAACTCCTAGATCTTAGTGTATTTTTCCCCCGAGATAATCAATAAAATCATTGTTATCTCGTTTTGCATTGAGTGCTTTGAGCTTTTTATTTGCTTTCCCAATTGTTGGTGACCCTAATCTTATTTTCTATTATTCCCTTATCACCTACTAAGGGATATTTAAAAATGTAGTTTAGAAAAATAAGCATATATTTATTATAAATAACTAATTTAAATATATATTTATTACAAATAAAATTTAACTAATTTTTTAATATCCACAAATTAACAATTTAACTTATATACTAGGGACGATATAGTATATTTCTAACTTTATCTGATAAATATTACGTTGAAGCTAATATTGTATGAAATTAAATTCTACAAGAGGGTAATAAATAATGCACTATCTTTTTATTATTAAAAAATCGTGTTTATTCCGTTTAATAAAAATTATCTCCTCTTTAAAAAATTTTAAAATATGAGAAATAAAAGTAAATAATTTAACAAGTTTTTGTGCCCATTTCGATTAATCATAGAAGCTACTTTTTTCAATGTGGTTTATAGATTACGCCGTAAATATATGAGATGAATTTTATCTCAATTTACGTAAACATGATTTTCCAACAATGATGCAAACATGCTTTTTAAATGTCATTCCCTCTTAATAAAATTTATAACAAATCATATAGTTTGTAAACTATAATCAATAACTCATCCTTTTGAGATTTGTTAAAATATTTTAAAGAAGTTTATCTGATTTAGATTATCGGTTAAATTACCAGAACGCTGTAAATATCACAATTGTATGTTAATGTTACAGAAAGGGAAATTAGAGTGAAAAGATAACAGAAAAGCAAGAGCCGAGAAGGGGAGAGCCACCAAGAGAGAGATCCCAGACAAACAGAAGTTGACATTGGATCCGTTTGGTAACGCGGTGAAAAGGTGTTTTACTATTTACAAGGTAAATCTGTAAAAAAATTATCTCATTTTACGAAAAAATATTATTAAACATACGTTTAACTTTTCTAAACGTGTTTCCAAACAAGACCATTGTTACGCTAAGGTGCTCTGCATGTGATCTAGATGTGGCTTTCTCTTGAATAAGCTTCTAAGCCCCTACAAAGGCTTAGACCCTATTTCTGCACCCACGTTACAAAATATTTATTCAATATGATTTATATTTGTAAAATAAATCTTTAAAATGAATTGTTGTATCTCATATTTGTAGGAATGTGTTTTCTTAATATTATCACAAACATGCATTGTATTAAGATTGGTAAATCATATTTACATAAATTGAGATAACTCACATCATAATCCATAAATCACACGGCTGTCAATTCCGATGGAACGCTTCCTTTGAATTTGCGAGTACGAGCACCGCTGGGCCTGACTCGTTAGCCCTCCATGTAATGAACTGAATGAAGTGACATTGTTCTGACTTGTGCGCAGTTTTGCAGGAAGAAAGGGAGTGGATGGCAGCACATATTTTAGTCAGTAGGACCACATCATCAATTGAAATTTGAAAACCAAAACGGGACCTTTTTGTTTTTTTCCTAAGTCGCTGGGCAGGGCTGACAAAATATGTACATGTTAAGCAGAGCCCAACACAAGAAGCGAAGGACTAAAGGGGGTTTACATTTTCTGATTTTCAAACGTATAACCACGAAGGAGGATCCCCCTCGTTTGAGACTGAGGATGAAAGAATTATAGACTAGCAACATAAACGGCAGGGGTTTGTACAAGAGCAACAGGGGCGTAGCTTTGGGCAGGTGGGACAGGAGCAAGAGCAAGAGCATTTGCAAGTGCAGCAGGAAGGGCAGGAATCGCACTGAAAACTGCAACAGCTTTGGGGAATACAGCAATGCCTGGTCCGTTCACAGCAATTTGATTTTGGGCAAGGCCAACAAAACGTATTGCAGCAGCAGCTGCTACCAATACAAGGTGCCCACATTTGTTTCGGCCAGCAGCAACGGTCCCCTTTGCTCTCACAGCAGCAGCAGCAGCAGCAGCAGCAGCAGCAGTTTAGATTACCGCAGCAACACTCTTCACAGCACCAACACCACATCCATGATAGCTTCCAGCACGCCATCCCACTGCACACAATTTAAGCCTAGTCAAGTTCAAGGCACTATGTCTGTCCGTTTATTCATCAAGCATCAGGCATTCAGGCATATGTATCATATCTAGAGATGGTACCTGAGCCACTTCCAGAAGCCACACGACCGACGGCCTTCCTTATTTCTGATTCAAACAGAAAGGAATTAGAATCCAGATTATCTAGTCCAGACTAACAGAAGAAGGCTGAAGAGAACATTTCTTACGTAGGTAGCAGAGGATCCGAGTTTGGCACCACAAAATCGGCAATCCTGAAAGATCATCGCACGATTCAATTAGCTAACATGAACTGAAACAGTTCATTACCACACTCATGCTACTGCGAAATTTATTCACGAAAATTTTTCTACTGCTTGATCGTTTCATTCATGGTGTTAGAGACAGACAAGCCTCAGGAAGAAACATACTCTTTGCAACATCTCGAAGCCGGTTGAAGGGCTTCTACATATTTCAATTCCTCCTGCGAGAAGCAAAATTATCAGCAGTATCATTCTGCAATATAATTTATTTTTAACGATAAATTTCTAACATGACTAAATCTATTTTACGGTATTCCATTCCACTATTATTTAGTAACTGAGAGAACAGGGGAATCCTATACTAACGGCCATCATGTGCAGCATTATTGAGGGTTTAGTCAAGCCCCTTGAAAAGGTGAATGGCTATGAGAACAAGAGAGGGCATATTCCACAGCCCGACACATGTCCTCCCGAGTTGTAGTTTCAATCGGCAGCCGCAGTTCAAAAACTCTGCAAGCTAAGAGATTGATTTAAGGTTAAGAAGCCATCAGTTAGTCAAGCGTGTCTACTCCTCGCCAATAAATTGAAGCACACTCCCGATTCATGCAGTTGTTACAAGTTAGACAAAAGAATGCCCAGTGCACCATACATGGTGGCAGAGGTTACCGGCGAATGCCATGTTCACAAGTATGTTATCGTTATTGATGGAATGTTAAGTGAAAATGTCAAGGAATAAGCAGGTGGTTCAATAATCAAGATCTGGGAAATGACACTGATGTACGACGCGCACATTTGCTCTGTAATGAAAATCGAAACGTTGAAAGCAGTGGTTTTCAAAAAATAGGCCAAGAAGAATTTAAGAAAGTTGAAATTCACCTCAAGAAAACTGATCTCTCTCTCTAGCATCTGAACCCTGGCGGTCTCGCGGCGCTTGCCGTACAAATCAGGGTAGTCCGGAGGCGATTTGGGGGAGGGAGGGGGTAGGGAAGGAACGGAGGGAGAGCGGCGGAGTTGAGTAGCCATGAGGGAGGGCAGGTGGGGGGAGGAGAAAGAGGGAGAGGGGGGTGGGGGAGGGAGCAAGAAAGGGTGCAGAAGGAGGAGCAGTGAGGTAGTAAAAGCGGCAGCACTTGTTGATGCGGAAGTGACAAAGGGGGGTAAAAGCGACAGTAATAGCTTTGGCAATGGCAAGCGACCAAGAAGAAGTTGCAAATCAGGTTAGTGTGAATACCATACGAAAAGAGGGTGACAGAGGGCAGTAAATAGGGTGTCTGACAGAAGATAGTTAAGACTCCGGAAGGCGAAGCCGAGAGAGAGAGAGAGGAAAGAAACTTCTGCAGAAGAAACAGGAACTCAAATGAGAATAACAAAGTGAGCGAAAAGCGGGTGATAATGAAAATGGGAAGTGAGTCAATAACAGAAGAGAGGGCGAGGCAAATGGATGAGTGGGGCAACGACTAGGCAGGTCCGAGTTACATTTAAAAATAAAACATACTGGTAGGAATTGAATTGCTGATATCGATAATGGGGGAAGAGGGTATTAATTATAAATAGTAAAGACGGCCGCGTGAAAGGCTGCAACTGCAAGTGTCTGTGTACGAAGCCATTTAAAGCAAGGTTGAGGGATTTTGGATTGGTGAGTGGTGGTGACTTGAGGAGGACGGATTCTTCACTCTCTCTCTCTCCTTGTAAAATAAAAGGATCGTGACTGGTTGGGTTGGTGTTTAATGTTTATTGCTCTGAGCCAAGAGCAGAAGAGTAGCAGTGGCAGAGGCGAAGCAAGCAGGAAACGAAAAGCAATATGGCAAAACCTCTCCGGGCCGCACGTGACCGCTGAATAGGAAAGAGAAATGGTTTGTTTGTGTTTTGGCGCCTATGCCCAAATAGCCCTCATTTCCATGCCCTCTACTTCCTTCCTTCTCATCCACATTTAGGCCCCATATCGTTCCGTGATAATCGATCGATGGAATAGAAAAATCAAAATTTTCCAGTGATGACGGCGGGTTGGTTCACCTTTGAAATGGAAAATAGATTCTGGCGGCCACCAATTTCATTCGTAGGCGGGAACATCTCTTCCCACCTAAGGGCACGTTTGGTTCGGTGAAAATCAATCAACGGAAAAGGAAAATCAACATTTTCCTACGACGGCCATGGGCGGACCCATGTTATACCTAGTGGGTGCAGCCGCACCCCCTGACTTCCAGAAAATTAGGTATATATTAGTACTATGTGATTTATTTTGCACCCACTCATTTACTAATTTTGAACCCACTAATTTTTTTCTCAAATTCTTCTCAAAACATATTAAAAATAAATCCCACTTATGTTAAACTTACTATTAAAAAAATAGTTTGCACCCCCTGAGTCTGGGTCCTGAGTCCGCCACTGACGACGGCGGCTGTTTAGTTCGACAATGGAAATGGAAAATGGATTCCGGCAGTTACACATTTTCATACGAACACTGGAAGCTTTCTTCCCACCAAAAATGGTGGGAAACCAAATTCTAGCGGGCAATGGAAGAGGGCGAAAGACCGACTTACCCCTAACATTGCAAATGCACTGTCGTCGACAGACAAAAGAGCAACAGAGGATGGAGACGACGGATAAGACGACACATTTTCACCGGAGCCAGAGAAGACAACGTAGAACAAGCCACCCCGCATTACCGATATGTTGACAGAGTCATCCTCAGCCCATTTGAATGGGCTGAGGATGATGTGAATTTTTCACCTCATCTTCACATATAAAAAATATATATAATTAATAATATATATAATTAATAAATATATAAATATATATAATTAATAATAAATATATATGATTAATATATATAATATAATTAAATATTAGATAATTAAATATTAAAGAATAAATATAAATAAGTTAAATTTTTATTAATAAATACTAATATTTATAAAAAATATTTTACATTTGTCATTAATGGCAGTATAGCCATTTGATACAATTTTCCTACTCTCTTTCCTACAATTTTAACCCAACCAAACAAAAATTTTCCCATCAACATTTTTTCCATTCCAGTGCCAACCAAATAGCACACCCTAAAAAAAATTTCTCTTCCATTCCATTACATTCCAACGAATTCTTTGAACCAAACGAGCCCTAAAATGGTGGGAAGCCAAATTCACTCGCAAGCAAAAGACGGATTTAACCTAACATTGTATTTATGTATTGAAACATTGCACTACCGACGACGGAGAAAAGAGCAACATAGGGCGAAGACGACGGAGAAGACAACCACATCTTCACCGGAGCCGGAGAAGACAACGTAGAACAATCAAATGTCGCCAGAGTGCAGGAGAAAATGCCGCCGAAGTGCAGGAGAAAACGTCACCGGAATGCCAGAGAAGACGAGGAACACGAGATGTGGTGAAAATATATCACCACATCTTCACCCATTCGAATTGGGTGAAGATGTGGTGGTATTATCACCATATCTTATATAAATATATATAATTAATAAAATATATAATTTATAAATATATAGTAAATACATATATAAATATATATATTTAATAATAAATATATATATGATAATTAAATATTAAAGAATGAATATAAATAATTTGAATTTTATTAATAAATACTTATATTTATAAAAAACATTTTACATTTGTCATTAAGAACAATATAGTCATTTGATACAATTTTCTTACTCTCTTTCCTACAATTTTAACCCAACCAAATAAAAATTTTCCCATCAACTTATTTTCAATTCCAATGCCAACTAAACTGCACACCCTAAAAAAAATTTTCGTCCCATTCCATTCCATGCCAACACATTCACTGAACCAAACGGGCCCTTATTCACCGCTTGTTAATTTTTTTGGGTTAGCCTCAAGAATTTATAAAATGGCTATCTGAGGTGGCGTATGACTTAAATCTGGTGACAAGAAGCATACATCTCAAGAACAACCAATGGCACATCTGAAGATCCACAACCACCGCCGGTGAGCTTCTCACCACCAACACCGACGACGACCTCCATCCAATGGCAGATATGAAGAACAACCCTCGTCGACAATCCATCTTGCAATAGTGTTTGCTCAACGTCGCACTCCTGTCAGATCAATGGGTCTCGATCTTCTTTGTCGTCGTGTTCGAAAACGGCAGTGGTTCTGGTCTTCGTCTTCGAAAATTGTAGTTGCAGATCTGAAGCCCTCCGAGAAGTGTCTCGATCTTCTTCTTCTACGTCTTGTTTAACGCTGATGACTGTGTGCTTGCTTCGTCGGCGCTACTCTTCTTCTCCTTCTCCCGACTTTGTCTTCTTGCACATTTCCAACTTCACCTTCATTTGTTAGTTAGATAAACATGCCCAGCTGTTTGCCACCTATTCTTGAAAAGTGATAAACATTATTCTTGCCTCTAAAGTTTCACCTCAGTTTTAAGGTTAAGTTCGATGTTGATTCGAAAGTTTTTCTGAGAATTTGAATGTTAGCTTGAAAGTTTTGAGATAGAAGCAATTTCACCCTCATTGTTAGACAGTTAATATTGACTATTAATTTGACTTGTATGCATACTTAGTGCAGCCACCTCGATCACGCTCTTGAGCCATGTCACCATTCGATCGCTTCATCCCTCACCTTGGCCACACATCCTCCGTCACCTCTCCATGTGTCTTTGTTGGAGATCAAACATCCATATGCTTGACACCACAAGCAATCACGAGAAAAAATCAAACAAGTAAATTTGACATCAACACATAAGAAGTCCTAATAATGAGATTTGGAAAAATTCAAAAACCAAAATGAAAGGGAATAAAGTTCAAACATTCTCGTCACATTTGGTTTCATGGTCATTAGTCATTATGGTGGCTCGTCCTGTGATGTATTTTGACACCTTTGCTAGGGATGATGGTAGCGGCTTCCGGCCGCTATCATATGTGCGGGTTTGTTCGACCTGTTGCAAGGTTTCACTGCTCCGTCGTCAACGGTGGCACCCACAGTGCCTTGATTCCTCCTCCACCATGGCATACGAGCGTGCTTCACCATGAACAATCTTAGATCTTGACTAAGGCTTAGCAAGCGGCCTGCAATCTGGTGCACTCCCACGGGATCCCGTAGGAAAAATTTCCCGTTTAAGCCGGCTAAAAAATATTAGCTATTTTGGACTAAGCAAACCATGCGAGTTGCGGTGCTTATTTGGGATTTGAAGTGGCTATATCCATTGGTCAGTTTTTGTTTAGATTAGCGATGTAAACTATTTTCTTTTTTTTAATTGAAAAAGGAAATCAAAAACTACGTAAAACTATCATTCTGCAGATCTGTAGTAATGAAGTTCGGTGGCTTCTTGATGAAAACGATGCCCTCCGCCATATTTAGAGCCCATTTAGCCATTGTGTCAGCAACCTGATTCGCGCTTCGACTGCACCATATCACACTAACTTCCCACTGTTTCTCCATCCATCGTTGTATCTCTATAAGTAGCGCTCGCTCCTGATGCTCTTCCGTCCATCCACTTCTCAGGAGGTCAACCACGTCGTTATAGTCAGTTTCACCAACAACCCGTCACCACTACAGGTCCCATGCTCGCTTGAGACCCCACAGCACAGCCCACAGCTCCGCATGAAGACTCGTACATTTCATCATCTTAAACAAGAATCCGTTTAGCATCGAGCTATCGTGGTCCCGAGCAATTCCAACACATGTAGATTCGTTTGAGTAAAGGACCTTTGCCCCATCAACGTTGATCTTGATGCAACCCACCGAGGGAGGTTGCTAGGAACCACTCAACTGGAAGAGATTTATAGAGTTATCTGGCCCTTGGACCGAGCAGGACAGAACCGCCCGTGCTTGAGAGATGATTTGCTTGAAGCCCACAGCCTTGTGTTGGAAAATATGAGCATTCCTATTCATCCATATCTTTCAACTTACAATAGCAAACTAGATGCACCAAGGGCTTCCCAAAACTATTACCTTAATGCTCAGGTTCCACTCCATCCATTGGATAGGATCATTCATTTCTAAGAAGCGCCGATGAAGCTGAGGGGGCAAGATATGCTTCCAACATTTAGAGGCAATGGTGCAATCCCTCAAAGCATGTAAAAGGTCCTCCTTCGCGTTGTCACATAAGTTGCAGTGGCGGCTAGTATGCAATCCCCTGCGAAGCCTATCAGCATTCGTTAAAAGTCTATCTCTCCCACATAGCCATAAAATGTGCCTGTAGCGTTGCGGGATCGGTAAGTGCCAGATCCTCCTCCATAATCCCTTATTAGGGCTACCCGACTGGCCTCGAAGAGATGTATATGCAGATTTAAGAGAAAATTGGCCATCAATAGTTAGCCACCATTTGGGTCTGTCCTCCATCCCACTCCAGTCCATCGGCTTCATTCGCAATATAGCCTGTACAACTATGGCCAGAAGGAAGGGTTCGAACTTCTCCTTGACCCACTCTCCATTCAAGGATACATATTCACCCACTTTCTCCTCCTTCATGTACCCCTCAACCTCCCTCATAGCATAAGAACTCAGCTTATCGTGATGCGGAAGCCAACGATCTTCCCAAAAGTGGACATGGTACCCATCCCCTATGTGCCATCCTAAACCCTGAAGAGTTTTCTCCCATGCGAATCTGATTCCTTTCCACACCTGAGACTCCAGCTTACGTTTCTTTATCTGTGGAATGACATCAACCCCATAGTTATATTTCTCCCGAAAAAACTTCACCCATAGAGCGTCTCTACGAGCGACTAGATTCCAGCCAAGCTTCATCATAAAAACGGTGTTTTGACTTCTAGTATAGCGAAGTCTAAGTCCTCCTTCCTCTCTTCTCTTACAGACATCATCCCAAGCTACTAAGTGAGTTTTCCTGTCCTGACTTGTACTTCCCCATAAGAAGCTACGGTTCTTCTTATCAATTTCATTACAGATACTAGCTGGGAGCAAGGTTGTTTGCATCATATAGGTCGGAATAGTTGCCGTTACTAAAGAGACTAGACTGTGCCGAGTAGCCATCGATAAATTATTAGCTTTCCAACTGGTGAGACGATTATCCATTTTATTGAGAATATACTTATAAGTGCCTTTAGTCACTCTCTGATGATGTATGGGGACCCCCAGGTACCTTCCCAAATCGGCGGTAGGAGTAAATTCCAGAAATTAACTAATTTCCTCCTTCATTGTATGATCAATATTTGGCGAAAAGTAGATTCTTGATTTAGCATTATTCACCTTTTCTCCCGATGCCGCACAAAAATCATCAAGACAAGCCTAGACAACTGCAGCTTGGTCCAGACTAGCCTCTGCAAAAAAGAGATATATCAGTAACTCTCTTCTTTAGACGAAATGGATGCCAATTGCCTAGTAGAACTTCGTGCTGAATAAGGTGTGCTAATTTCTCAATTGCAATCACAAAAAGGTAAGGAAAGATGGGGTCCCCTTGCCGGATACCCCTGCTAGGCTTAAAGTTAGGACCTCTAGAGTCATTCCATATAATCTGCATATCAACGGAGGTCAAACAGTGGTGAACCAAGTTAACAAATGTGGAATGGAGCTTAAGTTCTCGTAGACAGTTAATAATAAACGGCCAACTGATTCTATCATATGCTTTTTCCAAATCAATCTTCATGGCCATGAACCCCTTCTTCGACTTCATATTCCAAGTCAAATGGACCATTTCTTGGGTAAGAATAATATTATTGGATATCTGGGTAAAGCTACATTGATTCTGAGCGATTACCAGAGGCAACACAGCTTTAAGCCTTGAAGCCAGGACTTTCGTAACAATTTTGTAGACTACATTACACAAGCTAATGGGTCGAAAAGATTGAGGTGAGTCCACCTTTGGAATAAAGGGAGATGTTAGTCCCATTAACGGCCTGAACCTTATGTGGGAACTGAAATATCTCCTGAATCATACTAATCACCGAAGGCCTAACATGCCCTCATTGGCTTTGGAAGAACAGTGGGTTTAAACCATCTGGGCCTGGAGCCTTGAAGGCTCCCATACTAAATAGAGCCTGCTTAAATTCCTGAGATTACGCCATTTTCCCCAAGTCACAAGTTACCTCAGGGGCAATAGAAGGAAGTTGTTCACCAAAGTTCACCTTATAGGGCCAGGGAGGGGAGCACGTAAATAGTTGTTGAAAATAAATTGTTCCCATTGAAGTAATTTTTCCACAGTCATACACCCATTCTCCATTCTCATCCTGAAGAGCTTCTATTTTCTTCTTCCGTTTCCTAGCATTTGTCACCGTATGGAAGTACTTTGTATTCTTATCCCCATAGTGAAACCACTTACAGCGTGATCTTTGGAGCCACATCATTTCTTCTTACCACAGACATTCCTCCAATTCTACCCAAATCTCCTGTCTCTTCCTATCCCAAAAGGGGTCCTCCTGAGTTTTTACGTTCAGATACTCTAAGCGTGCAAGGAGATCTCTCTTGCGCCTATCAATGTTTCCAAAAACTCGCCTGTTCCACCCTTGGACAACCTTTTGAAAGTTTCTAACAATGTCATTCCACCTACAATCAACATTTTAGCTCTCTCTCACTAGCTGCTCAAATCCTTCATGCATCACCCAAGGAGCAAAAAATCTGAAATGAGTGTTTCATTGAGGATGATGAGTCTGTTCCTGTGGCTTCAAAAGTAACAGGCAGTGGTCCAACTTCAGCTTCGGAAGATGGAGCACTACTGATCTGTTGGGATACTCAAACCATGTCGAGTTTGCCACAAAATGGTCAATACGACTTCCTGCTTTTCCGTGTTACCAGGTGAAGCACGGCCCCTGAAACTCCAGTGATGCTAATTCCCGTTCGTTATACCAGTTAACAAAGTCTCGATCTGGTCTTGGAGGTGTCCGAGCGGAACTTTTCCGGTCCCCACTATTAAGGATTGAATTGAAATCACCCCCACGCACCACTGATCCACCCCCTGACTCTTAATATGGTGCAGTTGCCACTACTACAAAAGGTACTTTTTACGCCCTATTTTTAACCCAAATGGCGCCCTTTCTCGGGGGGGCGTAAATGTGAGCGACGTAGTAAGGTAGGGCATACAGGGCCCTATTCCAGGATAGGCGCCGTAGGTCAGACCTACGGCGCCCTTTTACAGAATATAGGGCGCCGTAAGTTCTTTTTTTAAAAAAAAATTCAATTCAATTTTATTAAACCCACCTGATTCAACTTACAGTTACATTTTATACACCAGATCAATTACAGATATAATAAACACCTAGCAGGGTTAGACGTGTATATCTACATAAGCCAAGTCTTGTTGCATCGAAACACAGAAGTCATTGTTATTTAATTTGTGTGGCAGACTAACACAATTGATATATCTAATTCACCCTATACAAGTCGACGTGAAGAGTTAAAACTATATATATTCACCTTGAAGTAATAAGCATTATCTACAAATTAAGGCCTTTGGCCAACAAATCTCGTATCAAATCAATGTCATCGGCCATGTAAGCATCGTCATTATCAAAAACCTACAAATTGAACAACAATTATTAGAACAATGCTAATTCATCAAACTAAACAATTAACTCATCAATATTTGATAGATTTCATGTTACCTCTTCCAAATCTCTAGTCAATCCGCTCTGAATGATACTATACATGTAACTGATGACATAATACCCGCACTCAGTATTCCCTGATTGTCTAGGGCACTAAAGATAAAAATCATATATTGTCAAAAAGTAAAAAGGGATAAAACAACTTTGAATGAAAGAATTTAAAGTCAAAGTACTTACTTTTGGATAAAACCACTGTGTGTTGTTATTTCTACCGTCACGTTTACCGCCCATTATTCGGTATGTCTTGAGTGCGTTGCGATTGAATTGACAATAGTTACATATGAAAAAAAATATGTTTAAACATCGTTAAAACCAATAATTTAGAAATACAAAAACTTACGTATCAAAAACGTATTTTTTCTCTTTCCCTGCCTTT